>JADRCD010183687.1:0-34339 GCA_019843815.1 Montemys delectorum
AGAAAAGAAAAGAAAAGAACCCAGAAAATTGTTTTAAAGAGGGAGTTAGAGCATAAGTAAAACATTGCAGAAACTATTGGAATCTTTAACACTGAGTAGATATACGAAGGTATATGTACTAGCTAGTTTTGTGTGTCAACTTGACACAGGCTGCAATTATTATGGAGAAGAAAGCTTCAGTTGGGGAAGTGCCACCATGAGACCCAGCTGTGAGACATTTTTTCAATTAGTGATCAAGGGGGTAGGGCCCCTTGTGGGTGGTGCCATCTCTGGGATAGAAGTCTTGAGTTCTATAAAAGAACAGGCTGAGCAAGCCAAGAAAAGCAAGCCAATAAAGAACATCACTCCATGGCCTCTGCGTCAACTCCTGCTTCCTGACCTGCTTGAGTTCCAGTCCTGACTTCTTTGTGATAAACAACAATGTGAAAGTAAGCCAAGTAAACCTTTTCCTCCCCAACTTGCTTCTTGGTCATTATGTTTATACAGGAATAAAAACCCTGACTAAGACAAATTGGTACCAGAAGTGGGGTATTCTTGTGACAACCTGACCATGTTTTAGGGAGGACTGTAGAAAGACTTTGGAACTTTGAGCTAAAAGAGCCACTAACTGTTAAGAACTCTGTGAGATGTTTTGTAAGATCTTGGAAGATCATGTTGAAAACAGTGCAAAGATGGAGGCTTGGATTGTGAAATTTCAGAGGGAAGATTAAAGACTCTTATTAGGGCCATATTGTTTTGATTAAGAAAATTCTGTGGTTCTGGTTAGCTGGGGCTGAAATATCAGCTGTGATTAACAAGATACCAGAACTACTAAAGAGAGAACTTTACATTACTGGGACTATTGATGCTGGTTAGCTGGAGCTAAGAAATTAGCAGTGATTAAGAAGAGACCAGCATCACCGAGGTGACATCTTCTGGGAAGTGTTTTCTGAGAGCACAAAGAGGTTGTGTTCCAGAGATAGCCAAGGTTGTACCTTGTGCTGCAGCAGGACTTGGTAATGTGTAAGAGTCACCCAGGTGGTACTGGTTTTGACAGCACGAAGGGGTCATGGAGAGCAGCTGAGGCTCGGCACAGTGAGAGGCCATGGAAGGCTGTTGGTGAAGGTGCAGCCTCAGTTTGCAATTGATGGCCCAGGACTGAAGGTGTCATGCAAAGGAGTTGAGGCTTGACACCATAAAGACAGTCTACGAGAAGCTATTAGTAAAGCCTAGTTACAGCAGTATTTTGGGAATGCCAGTACCATGCAATGACCACCAAAGACAGCAGCAGCAATGGAGTACAGACATCTAAAGCCAAAAAGACAAGATGTGTGCTACAAAGGGCAGAGCTAGAGAGGTGACTCAAGCTCTTAGAGGAGCCCAAAAGATCGTGAGTTAGATCCCAGACATTGGTTTTGCTTTTTATTGTAACTGTGCCCTGATATTTTTCCCTTTTAAAGGAAAAATGTATTTTAGTGGAGCCCACAGTTAAGAGACCTTGAATTTTAAAAGACATTAGACATTTTAAATTGATTAAACTTTTAATATATAAAGACGGTGGGACTTTAGATCTTGGGGATAAATAAAAACATAAAGGTTGAGGCTTAATAGTGATATGTTTTTGTGTCAAGTTGACAAGGGGTCAATTGTACTGGCTAGTTTTGTGTGTCAACTTGACACAGGCTGCAATTATCACAGAGAAGAAAGCTTCAGTTGGAGAAGTGCCTCCGTGAGATCCAGCTGTGAGACATTTTTTCAATTAGTGATCAAGGGGGTAGGGCCCCTTGTGGGTGGTGCCATCTCTGGGCTAGAAGTCTTGAGTTCTATAAAAGAACAGGCTGAGCAAGCCAAGAGAAGCAAGCCAATAAAGAACATCACTCCATGGCCTCTGCGTCAACTCCTGCTTCCTGACCTGCTTGAGTTCCAGTCCTGACTTCCTTGTGATAAACAGCAATGTGAAAATAAGCCAAATAAACCCTTTCCTCCCCAACTTGCTTCTTGGTCATTATGTTTATGCAGAAATAAAAACCCTGACTAAGACAGTACAGCATCTGTTAATTTATTTTAGACATCAAAAGAACATTTTAACGATCAAATGTTTGAAGATCATTGTGGAGGTGACGTGGACTTTCAGCAATGAGAAATGGATTCAACATGATGTACTATTTTAATTCTTTTTTTGCTTACTGTGGGTTAGATTTTCCTGTTTACAGACATGATATTTCAAATTATTCTCACTTGATTGCAATTATATTGTTCTTTTCATTAAACAAATATAATACATGTACATTGTCTAATAAATGATGAAAGTGATTGGATTCGAATGTTCTTATTTCAGAAGAGTATGGTAGATCTTTTAGAACTATAAATAGCCATTATTAATTCATTACACTATCATATTCAATGTTGTCCAAATCCCAAACACCTGGAATTATCTGGCATTGTTATGCTGTCACGAATTGAGATGTGGCTTTGATATAACCTTCTTTTTCATTTCTCCTGAGTAATTCCAAATGATTCTCGAGACTTTCCTCCTTGGAAGTTTAGCATTACCATGAAATGATCCCAGACGCCAGATCTGATAAAAGAGTCCTGGGTTCAAATATAGACTCTATTACTCAGTGTGTTTGTGATCTCAAGTAGATGCTTTGCTGGTTTCTCCTCTGCAGAACAGTAGACTTATATTATATATCTCATTTATAAGAATATGATTAGATAATCCAGATAAAAATGAGCTCCAAATCAATAACTGGAAACTTAAAAGTTATCTACCTGGACACATGTTTTAAAATTCTCAAAATTATCCTTCTCATCCTATTTCAAAATCCCCATCAATCTCTCTTACAGAGTAACAGTAAATGACACGTTGGTCTAGATATATGATAGGAAATCCAAAGATGCTGAATTTTTCTTGTACAAAATCATCACATGTAGTCCCTCCCCACTGAGGTATGCAATATCTCCTAACTACCCATTATTAAACAGTGGATTTCTATCATTTATGGAATATATCAGTTGTAAAAATATGGAGATATACCTAATTTAGGTGTGACTCTTATATTTCCTAGAAGTCATTGGAGTATATTGGGTGACAAATTAAATCTATCCAGCTTATGATGCCTGGCAACGGGAGAACAGGATGAGCAGCTGGGCTCTGGACTCCACTGTCTTAGTGATTGGTATGAGTTTATTAAAGTATTCCAGCTAACTTAAAACTAACCTAGAAGACCCCCAAGAATTCTTTGTCATGATAAAGCACAGGCAGCATGGTTAAAATGTCAAGAGATAGCAATTGCTTGCATATATTCACTTATAAATGCACACCCCCCCACACACACACCCCAACACACCCACCCCCCCCCCACACACAAACAACTTGTGGTTACTTTTGGCAACAGAAGACAATGCCAGATAAGTCTCTGACATCATATCCAGGCCTTTCCTGTGACCTCTATTAGGGTCATCTGACTGATCTCTGCAGAATTTAGAAGTAATTGTACCAACAAAAAGAACCTCTCTGAAATCTAAAAATATAGCATCGACCATTAGTTCATTCCACATGCTGTGAAAACTATATTTGGCATCATCAACAGCTGCTTGCATGAAATGTTTGGCACTAAAATATGATTGGTGAACACTCAGGATTTTATTTCGTGGTATTATTTGCAATTATGGGGATGTTGACAGTTCAGTTTCTATTGCATCTAGCCTCTAAGAAATAAACTGGTCTCTAATATTCATGTTCCTTCTTCATGAAAATTCAATAATTTTCCTGTTTTTTTTTCAATTGTTTTTATGGTATCAAGGAAAATAATTTTCTCTTTTAGTTGATTTTGCCCTGAATGCAAATTAGTATCATTTACCAGTTCCTAAATTATTCAAATAGTGATCATGTTTTAGGATATTTCTACTAAATTGCTGTCCATAGAAGGTTTTTTTTTTTAATTGGATATTTTATGTGTTTACGTTTCAAATGATATCTCCTTTCCTGGTTTCCCCTCTAAAATCCCTCTCTTCTATCCTCCTCCCTCTGCTTCTGTGAGGGTGCTCCCACCCACCCACTCCCACCTCACTGCATTCTCCTACACTGAGGATTTGTGCCTTCACAGGACCAAGGGCTTCTCCTCCTATTGGTGATGGACAATGCCACCCTCTGCTACATATGAGGCTTGAGCCGTGGGTTGCTCCATGTGTACTCTTTGGCTGGTGGTTTAGTCCCTCAGAGCTCTGGGGGTTCTGGTTGGTTGATATTGTTGTTTTTCGTATGGGGTTGCAAACCCCTTCAGCTCCTTCAGTCCTTCCCCTAACTCCTCCATTGGAGTTAGGACCCATTGGAGACCATGCTAAGTCCAATGGTTGGCTGCAACCGTCTGTCTCTGTATTTGTCAGGATCTGGCAGAGCCTCTCAGGAGATAGCTATAACAGGTTCCTGTCAGCAAGCACTTCTTGGCATCAGCAATAGTGTCTGGGTTTGGTGTCTGTATATGGGATGGATTCCCAGATGGGGCAGTCTCTGGATGACCTTTCCTTCAGTCTCTGTTCCACACTTTGTCCCTGTATTTCCTTTAGACAAGAGCCCTTATGGGTTAAGAATTTGGAGATGAGTGGGTGCCCCCATCCCCCAACCAAGGGCCTAACCTAACATCTGGATATGGTTTCTTCAGGTTCTCCCTCCCTTTTGTTGGGTATTTTAGCTAATCTCATCCCTGTTGGGTCCTGGGAGCTTCTTGTTTTCCTGGCATCTAGGACTTGCTGATGGCTACCCCCAGTTCCCCATTCCCTTTTGCTACACAACTCTGTTCAAATTCCCGATCCTCTGTAACATCATCCCTGTCTCCCTCATACCTGATCCTGCCCCCCTTTTCTCTCTTCCCCTCCTGTCTTCCTCCCAAGTCCCTCCCACCCTCTATCTCCTGTAAGTATTTTGTTCCCCCTTCTAAGAAGGAATGAAGCATTCACATTTTGGTCTTCTTTCTTCTTGAGCTTCACATGGTTTGCGAATTGTATCTTGAGTATTCTGAGCTTTGGGGCTAATCTTGATATCTTGAGAAAATGTAATAGCTTTTTGACTCTGGCAAAATAAGGGTAGATGTTTATCACCAAAATTACTACCTGTGGGCTGTCATTGCTTTGTTCTTGTGGTGGCTATGGTTTGTCAGTGAGCAGAGGCAGTAGGATAAGCCGTGATGGCTGCAGGGAGTATAAATGACCCTGGTAATACATAAGTAGAGTAGAGTAATATAGGTAGGGTAAGACACGAGTAGGGTAGCAGCCAAATATGTTCCTAAGGTATGAAAGAACAGAAAGAAAAGAAGAAAGAAGGATCAGACAACCCTGCTCCTCAGACTCGGGGATTACTATAGAAGGGAGGCATCTGGGATCAGATGTTTTGCTCTGAGATTATCTCAGCAATGTCAGAAGCTACACCCATTGCTTCTCACCAACATGATCGCCTAAATATGCTATTTTTTAAAATGTGTATACATACTTAAATAAGTGTTTGTGTGTAAGTTTCTAGACTACATTAATGAGAAAGACTACTCTATTATTCTTCATAATGTTAGGGTATAAAGTTTATTATAAGTACATAAAGTTCAGTACTAATTCATTTTTCTTTTTTTCTTAAAAGAGCTTGATTACTATAATTTCTGCCTTAAATGTTTAAAAGAATTCACAGAGAATTCATCTTAGTCCGAATTTCCATTCTGAAAGTAGCTTTAATTCCTCGTCTTGATCATGAAAAGATTAGAATTCTGAAGATTTTACATCTGACTTCTGTTTGTTTTTAAGTTGCAGTCTTTTGAGAAATTGTTTGGCTATTTTTCCAAGTTTATTTATTTAGAACTTCATTTCCTATCTACTTGATATGTTTAGGACATCCACAAATGCTGCTTTTCTGTTCCCACCTGATAGTCAGAATGTGAGTTATAGTATCTTTTTCATTATCTGACTTGCCTATTGTACAAGTCTTGTCAAGAACACTGGACAGTGGAGGTTTTACTTCGTAGCATAAGATGCCCTGTTGGGACATTGTTTCCCCCATTGTATGATGACACGATTTAAATCACTCTCATGTGTGCATATATTTGAAAGCTCCTATAGTAGTGTATTTCCATATGGTTTGTCAAAAGGCCATTAGTGTTCATAGCCCCTCCCCATATCTCTTCTTTTACCCTGTGCTCGGACCCTTCTCATCTCAGTTTCCCCTTTATTTCCTTAAATATTACACTATACTTCTCCTTGTATAGAAGATCCCCTCCTCCTCCTGGTGCCAAAATACCTACCTAACTTCTGGTTATTTGGATTGAGGGACACTGACGTAAAAGGAGACATCCATAAATCACTATTTCAGTTATATTCTATAACGTTTTAAGCCAGAAGCCTAGATCATTGATATTTTTCAGTTATCTGTTTTTCAAAACACATACATAAAAGGCCATAAGTTTTTATATAGTTAGCTTTCATTCTCATTTTTCTTTTATTCATAAATTATTTTAATATGTGTTGCTTATTGTATCACATTTAATGGCAGAAATATAGTTATATTTCTGCATTTGAGTTCCAGCTTAGTTCCACAATGATCAGAGTACATATTCTTGAGGATTATGGTGATTTAAGAATGAGAATTGTTTAATTAGTTATTATAGGTATGATTTTGATAAACATTTAATAAGTATTTTAAGTAACATCTATTTCACATATTTTAAATGTAATATCCTATGAATGCTAAGTAAGCAAGGCTATCAAATAAGCTAAATAAATATTTTATGTCCTTACTGATTTTATTTTGTCCTTAATATGTTGACAATTGGGAAAATCACACTTAAATCACTATTTCTGATTATGACTCTGTCTTCTAAAAAAAACTTGATATGTTGAAGATATATAAACATTGAGCAATGTCTTCCTGATGACATGACCCTGTTATCATTATTAATTGCCTCTGTTTCTCTTGACTAATGTGTTACAGTCCAGTTTATTATTACTACAGCAATAACTGATTTTAAAACTATATTATCTACTCCATTCTAAGTTTGATATACAACTGGTGTATAAGATATTTATTTTACTAGCTTTTGGTGGAGTTTCTTAATTTTATAGTATGTGGGTTTTTTTTGGTTTTTTGTTTTTGTCTGACATGAAGATACATTGTCTGTATCATGGATATAAACATTTCGTATATCTCAATCTCATTCTCTCTTGCTTTTTCTTTCTTACTCTCTCTCTCTGTCTTTCTCTCTCCCTCCCTTTTTTTCTCTTTCCCTTTGGGAAATCTAATCATATGTGTATTCTTATCTTTGTATCCTTTTCTTTTTTCTTTTTCTTTTTTCCAAGCATATTTATATGTTCTTGTTACTTTCTTGTTCACTGTCTTCATTTTGTGTTGGTTTCGCTGACACTTTATGCTAAGGTTTAAGTTAAATTGTCCTACTTTTAGTACCAAAATATTCATTTTCTTAATCATCTGGTGAAAATCTCATTATCTCCTTTATTACACAAATTAATGACATATTTATTTTAAAATCCATATCAGTTGCTATGTTTAATCTATCCATCAAGTCCATTTCTACCATTTTATCTTCTGGTTTTTTGATCATTTGATTTCCTGTGCTTTTGTGTGACTGGAAATTTTTAATTTGGCTTCAGACACTGTATATGAAAACTTGACAGGATCATGTCATGATGTCCTACCTGAGAGAGGATTACCTTTTCTCTTGGAGGAAAATGAAGTAAGGATATATCAGCTTGGTCCAACAAGGAACTGGGGTAGTCTACTTACATGTCCTACTTACATGTCACTCTTCATGAGAGGTTTCTGTTTGCATTTTCCCTAGATATCCAGGTTTCAACTTATAAGTCTCAGCTGAAATAATGGTCCCTTTCTGTTGATGGATACCTCTGGTGGTTTAAATGAGAAATGTCCCCATATGTTATGATATTTGAACACTTGGTCCACAGTTGGTGGCCCTTGTTGAAGAGGTTTAGGATGTGTGGACTTATTGGAGCAAACATGACCTTGGGTGTGAGCTTAGAGAGTTTAAAGCTGTCCTCTATATCGAGTTTGTTCTTTCTGCTTCATGTGTGCAGAAAATGCTGTGAGCTTTCAGAATCCTGATATTCCTGCTGAGTTTGCTGTGTGCTCTCTTGCGCTCATGGTTCCCTCCCATGATGGACTCTCAGCCCTTCTTAACCAGGAGCATGAGTAAACCCTTCACTTTACAAGTTGCCTTGGTCAAAGTGTTTTTATCACAGCAACAGAAAAATAACTATAATGTACCCAAACTCTATTTCTTTTCCTCTCAGCTCCACAGCATAGATGGCAGCTCTGAGCCACCATTTCCTTTTCAAGCTCTCTGCCATCGACTGTTTATGGAGGAGTAACAGCCCCCATTGAAATGTACTTTTTCTCTGGATCTTGATGTGTTCTGTCAAGTTGCTGCTGCCTAAATCATTCTCCAATGCATTCAGACAACAGTTCCTTTCTGCATTTATAGTTGTTGTTCTTGTATTAATAGACTATAAGCTACTTTGTGATAGCTGGAAGCAGAAATCCTGCCACTAAATGATATTAAACATAGTAATGATATGATCTGATTTGCATTTCAGAAAGATTTCCCTGAACATCAATATCCTTATCTGCACAATGAAAGATTGAGGTAGAAACCATTCGCTAAGGCCCATTCATCCCCAATATTCTGAAACTCATGGGAGCATTAACAGTATGTCACACTACCATTTTAAGCTGCGAAAACCCACTGGCTTCTGAGTATTAATCTTTTAAAGCTCCAAAACACTAAAACTAAGGAAAAATGGCCAAGCAGAATATTCTTGTCCATGGTGTCTTCTTTATGTTAATTATGGACTTCTAAGAGCATCATTTTTTCCCCAAGCCTGGTATTCAGGAACTAGGCTTATATTGCCCATATTCCAAACACTCTCTCCTTTGGGGCTGTATTCACTTCATATCTTTTTCTATAATAGTATTATAGAATTAGATTCCACCCTCTAGCCTGCTTTTTACTGTCTTACGTGTTCAAAATTCTAAGTTACCAAATGTTACTTATTTATGCAAGTTATCTCTAAGAGATACAACTCCTACTTAAAGGTGTATGTGTGTGTGTGTGTGTGTGTGTGTGTGTGTGTGTGGGAGTGAGTGTGTAATAAATAAAGAAGAGGTCATGAATTTGGAATGTAGAAAAGAAGACACAGAAGGAGTTAAAGTCAGGAAGGGGTTAAGAGTGACAGAGATACAGTGCTTGTGAATGAAGAGCTAAAAAATTAAATAAAAAATTAAACTATGTAAGTAAGATGTATGCTTCTAGAGTTAATGGAATTTGGTTTTATATAAGGAAAAATACACTTAGGGTTTAATTAAAGAGAGATATCTGTATAGGAAACCATTGGTGGCAATTGTTAAAGAATTGATGACTAATGTAAATACTTAAGTTTGGGCTGAGCTTGAGATAAGCAAAAAATAGATTATAGGCAGCTAGGGTCCTTGGGAGATAAAGAAAAGAACAAGCCACAAATCAGAAGTTTATTGTATTCATTAGTTAAGATAGATCTAAGATTTATCTTAATTTCAGTGGCTGTCTTTTCTATTGAGAAGATTTTATTCATTCTAATATAATAGCATTTATTATACAGTATGCATCTAATAGGAAACCAAGAAAATGATTCATGGTTTTATCTGTAAGTAAATGGCTAGGAATCTTTTTTTTTTTTTTTTTTTTTTTTTGTTTTTTGAGACAGGATTTCTCTGTGTAGCCCTGGCTGTCTTGGAATTCACTCTGTAGACCAGGCTGTCCTCGAACTCAGAAATCCACCCATCTCTGCCTCCCAAGTGCTGGGATTAAAGGCATGCACCACCACTACCTGGCTGGAAATTTTTAAATTCATTTTGTCTTTCATATGTTTCTATATGTTGTTTTCTATATGGCTAGATCTTATCCACAGATCTTTTAAAGATACTCTTTAAAATGTTTATATAAAGTACATACATTTTGTCCTGTTACTATCAGAGTAAGCATCATTTTCATAGTACATATATGTATATATCAATAATGTGGATTATACCACTGTATATATTATATTTATATATTCCATTTTCAATGGTACCTGATCTTTGAGGTATTTATTTAACTGTCACTTCATTGTTAGATTTATTTTGAATTATAAATAATATTCTGAGCAGAAAGTATCTTCAATGAAAATTGTTATAAATTGCTGAAAAATACATTTAACTTCCTGTTACCTCATCACTGTCTTTAATAATACACTTAAATTTTTCTTTGATACATTTCATCCCTTTCTTTCTTATTCCTAAAGTCTAGTAGACAGGCATCCTATTAAACATTCATCATCCCTTCACCATTCACCCTTGTTGATCTTAGTATTTATTGGCTTGACAAGTCTTGTAAAATAGTAGTCTCCTAAGATGCACAGCTCTTTTGACCCGACTATAAATAACCGTTGTTTACATCATCCCTGCAAAGCATCCCTCCAGGATCAGCTCTTCTCATGTTCAGGAGTCAAGATGGGTTCAATGTTCTGTAGCGAACGGACGAATTGCTCTCTGGGCCACTAAGATGGATGTGTAGACTCAGAAATTGATTAGTGAGTTCAAATGGAGGTTTCTGGCCAGTAGATGCCTGGGATCGAGACTCTTTTGAATATGACTAGTGATGTGAAGTTTCTAGCTAATATCACAGTAAAAGAGTGTCATTACCACCCAAAAGGTGGCTACAGTTACGTTGTGAACAGATGAGAAGAGAAGCAAAGAGTAGAATCTTTTCATTTGTTGAGTGAAAGTTTAAAAGATCATTTAAGGTGGTGTTAGAAAAAGTCCCTCTGAATTTTAGTAGCTACATACAATAAAGGGGCCCGGCAAATGAAGGAAGTGTTGCCCTTCCAGAGGCTAGGAGATGATTTGACACTAACTAGATTTCCAGGTGCAATATGTTCATTTGGCAGAACAATCCCCATGCTTGTAAATGTCCATGGCTTTTTTTTTCCCTTTTTCCACCTCGATTAACTGCCTTTGGTAATTGTATTGCTGTCTCTTTCTAAATACAGCTTTACCATCACGTTGCAAACAGCCTTAGCGTCTGGACATAGTGGATATTAGTTAAGCAGTTAATATCATTTTGACATTTGAAGGCAGAACAATTTAGAAATTGGTAATCTGTTTTGGTGCCAAATTTCTTTGTGAACTCTTACAGTTATTTCAACTTTTCCTAAATGTGTATTTTCTTAAGAGAAAAGTAAGAAGAATGCGCTTTTTCCTGGGATGTCTTTCTGGCTAATTTTATAGAATTTCAACATGAAGCAAGAGTCATTTGTGGCAATTGTGCTCTTCCAAATGCTCTTCTGTTTGGATGCCCTATCTGAATATTAGATTGCTTCTCCAGATGTTACAGGCTCGTGTTTCCTTCTGGTGAATTTGATTGTTGATCCCTCCCTATGTTCCTCGGGATTTCTATTATCTCTCTGACTTAGGTAAATCTTTTTATAAATGTTCAATGTTTTAGAGTTTGGATTCGGTTCAGATAGATGATATTTCCAAAGGAGTTTTGCTCATTCGGTTCTCCCCTTGAGAACATTGAACACAGTTATCTTTCACCCCTGTTTTTGTAGGGTGAGGATGCCATTGTTTTCTCTCTCTTAATGTATTGGGGATACTGACCTCTTCCCTAAACCTTAGGTCAAAGGAGAAGTGGTGGTTGTGTTTGATTGGATGATTGCTTCCATATGCTTTGCTTCTGGACGGATCTTGTTAAAGGAAGAGTGACTCTACCGGCTACACCTAAGGTCATTTTAGAAAATGGCCTATAAAACATGTTATGGACATATATAGGCTTTGATGGCAGATAGATCATGGTTTGAGCTTTAGTTCAACACTCACTCTCTGTGTGACCTCAGGCAAACTGTTTAATGTACTAGAGTATCAGGACTCTAATTTCTGAAAGTATTCTAATGAGCACTATCAGTAGAGCCAAGAAATGCTTTGTTACATGGGAAATTCATGGAATGAATAAGTCCCCCAAGGTGTTTAGCTTGGTATCTGGGACATATATTTAATAAATATTATCTGAAAAAGTAATGACTTTTAAAAAACAGAATGTAATACTATGATTTCCTTCAGAAGATATAACCTCTTGTCTGTTTAAGGTTTGTTGCTGCTTTATTTAGCACATTTTTATATTTTGAAATTACATTATAAATATACCATTAGCCCCTTCCCTGTGCTCTCTCTGGTACCTCCTAGTATAATCCTTTGTTCTCTCTCAAGTTTACGCACACATACACACACACACACACACACACACACACACACACACAATTACTTATATTCTTAAATATATAAATATAGCCTGCTCCTTCTGTGTAATGTTACTTGTGTGTATGTGAGTATGTAATAGTGGGAGGCTTATTTTACTGGTAACCAATTAGCTATCTAATTGGACATAGGACTGACTCAACAATAGAGAAAGTGTGACTAGCACTGCAAATGTAGCCAGCTACTTGGGGCTTGTGAGGCCATGGATCTTGGAGGAGAATTTACTGCCACCACCTTTTTAACCAGCACAATCCCTAACTGCATTTTTAACTTTTCAGAATTTTAAATGATTTTCTATAGAAAGTCCCAGTTGGAGGTGAGGTGGGCTCTGCCCTCTCCCTTAGATTCCAGAGGCCTCTCTAACAGTTCAATGTGAAGGTAACCTTACTGATACCATTTGCTCAGTTGCTCTTATAGATATTTTGTAATTTTGATTTTCATTTCTTTTGTTTTTGTATTGGAGAGGGAGGAGAGCATGAAGTTGGCTGGGTATGCAGGTGGAAACGATATAGGAGGTATTTGGGGAGGGGGAAAATAGACAAAATACATTGTATACATTTTGGAACAAAAAGAAAGATCTTAGGGTCTCACCATAATTAATTAATCGCATTCCATGAGTCTGTACATTAATTGTTCCATGTAACACAGCACCACTGAAAAGAAGGTCCAGAAATGCAGGAGGCAGTCACCAGAACTACCATGTCTGTTATCACTAGGAGAGCATCAGCACTCAGCTCATGAAAACAGTCAGTCACAGCACATACACCTGCTGCTCAGTGTGCTGTGAACATGAGCAGAAGCTAGGCATTCAAAGTGTGTGCCTCTACTTTCCCCACTGTTCCTGAATACCTTAAGGAAATATTTGGCGTGTCCATTTTATGTTCATTGAAGTTTACTTTTACAATATGTGCAGCCAATAAGGTTCCTGGACTTCAGGTCAATTATAACTTGTGACTAGAGTTGGATTATGGTGTTTTATTGAATATTTTATTTATTTACATTTCAACTGTTATCCTCTTTCATGGTTTCTCCTCTCTAAACTCCCTACTCCATCCTCCCTCCCCCTACTTCAATGAGGATGCTCCCCTACCCACCCACAATTCCTGCCTCACCACACTAGCATCCCCCTACACTGGACCATTGAGACTTCACAGGACCAATGGCCTCCCCTCCCATTGATGCTAGATAAGGCAACCCCCTGCTACATATGCAGCTGGAGCCATGGTGCTGGATAATTTTTATCATGAATAGTTTTGAACTTAGATCCTCTTAGTATTCCCCATATTGCATATATTACATGAAACACACACACACACACACACACACGCAGAAATTTCTGCCAGAGTCTGAAGTGTTCTATGTATTTATATAATTAGTTACCTGAAAATACTGTCAAAAAAAAAAGCAAGACGTTTGAGTGATAAAAATTGTCAAGTCAAGTAGTTGGTTGAATCACTCTGTTTTCCTTTGAGATCATCTTGCCTAGAGGCCTAAAACATTCCTGTTTTGATGTATTTCTCTGAAAAGATTCTTTTAAAAAATATTTTGGAGTGACATTTATTAGTTTTGTACTCTTTCTGATCCTAACTTGAAAAGGCATTTTTTATGGAAATGTTATGTTCTACTCCCTTAAAAGTCCCATTTTTTCACATTAAAGTGTATGTTCAGATAAAACAAACTATGTTGATTTACATAGATAAGATCCCATTCAACTCTCATTGCTGAGCCTCTGCATTTATCTGAAAATGGGAGTGCTGAATTCTCTTTGCTTTGAAGTAGCTTGGGGTAGTGTGTGTTTCCTAGCTCCGAAGCATTTGTTTAAGTATGCTATGACATTCCAAGACCGTAAAGTGCAGAAATGACAGCTTTAATGCAAAGTAGAGCCTCACATGTGAACTAGAGCCTCACATGCAAATTTTCTGTTTGAATTCTGCATCTTTTTTTTTAATTCACAGAAATAGTTGTGTGTTTTGAAAAATGATTTATATTTTGCATGAAATGTTATGCCTTTGAAAAAAATTCTATTAGCTAGCAAGCATTAACTGAACAGTAGAAGGAGATTCACTTTCTAAGGCCACTCAAGTAATGGTTAATATTTACAAAGAACTTATAATAATTTTCTATATTAATTCATTAAATTACAACAGTAGACCATTGGTAGCTTACAAACAAACAAGCAATCAAACAAACAAACAAACAAACAACCCACACATTCTCTTAGAAATAGTTACCAGGAGAGTAATTACTTAACAAAGACTGGAGAGAGTAGAAGGAAGGGGAAGCCAAGGAGAGATTAGTTGTTGGATAAAATTAGATAGGAAGAGTAA
Source organism: Montemys delectorum (assembly GCA_019843815.1). Taxonomy (NCBI): domain Eukaryota; kingdom Metazoa; phylum Chordata; class Mammalia; order Rodentia; family Muridae; genus Montemys; species Montemys delectorum. The sequence goes on from JADRCD010183687.1 coordinate 14,647, forward strand.
ATTTCATATGTCCTCTTACACAGTATAGTGATGAGGTTTTAGCTCCTTTTAAGTGACTATGGGATTTCAAAAGGTTCCCTCCTAAAGCTGCTGTATGTGTGCCTGAGGTGATGGGCATCCTAACTCCCCTGACTTAATCATTGCATGATATAGTCATGTAGCAGGGTAGCAGACTTCATATATGCAGTTATGTACCAATTTCAATAATTATCCACCCAGAAGATAATGGAACATGTACAGATAGAGATGGTGCCAACTGTCTAAGATCATGAAGCCAGAAATTGTAGTAACTGTGATTGAAGACAAAGCAATGACATTTCAGCATTTTAAAAAATATTTTAGTAATATTGTTTCCTTGAAACAATGTGTCTTGATTATAACCACTCTGTACTCCACCCCCTCAAACTCTCTCAAGGACTTTCCTAATCACATACCACTCCAACTTCATATCCTTAAAAATTTTAAGCCAATAAGTCTAGTTAGTGCTACCCCCATGTGCATATGTTTAGGGTCTTCTACTGGGGAGTGGACAGCTTGCCAATTGTCATCCTTCAAGGATAAAGGACTCTGCCTCCCTTCTTCACCCCATAGCCATTGATTACCACTAATTTCTGAATTCTTGGTAGGGCCTCTGTAGTCAGTCTCTCCCTCATCCATGTTGGATCATTTAACTGTCTGGGTCTTGGGAAGTGCTTGTGTGACTGACCACAGGTGCTGTCATGTGTGCCAAAGTCATGTCATTTCCTGAAGACAGAACTTTACAGCAATCCTCCCCAACTTGAGCTCTTACATTCTTTCTATCTCCTTTTAATACAGACACTCTTCCACAGATAAATATTCACAGTTGCTTATTCTTAGTACTTTGAGAACTTATGAGTCTTTTCAGCAGACACTGTCTACTGATTAAGGTTGAGAGCAGCTCAAATCTATGAATATAAATTTATATGTATCTTCAAGGAAGCTTAACACCATAACCTTTTAGAAAAACAATATGTTCCACTTAGAGTCTATGACCTCTCTAGTCATGGGTTTTGACCATATTTACACTACTATGCACGAATCTTCTTCTATTGAGCAGACATCAAATCCAATCAAAAGAGTAGTTGATTATGAACATAAATATGTTCTTACCTCTATTTCATCGTGTTTGTGTGTTAGGTTAGTATTGTAGCATGTAAGATTCAGCCATAGGCAACAACAACAACAAAACCCTATGAACAGAAATATAGGGTTGTTATTTTTTTATTATAACAAAGACACTTCCCATGAGTGGACAGTGCTTTCCCCAGAAGATTGAAGTTCTTAGGTAAAATCTCAGTGCCACACATGTGTTATCTCCATACAAGAGTTATTAATTATGGAGACCCAAACCAATACAGGCTCTTGCCATTGCTCTTGGTTGTCCACCATCACTAGATAGCAAGACTCTTATGCTGAAAACTCTATGCTTTGCTTCAGGATATAGAGAAATCAAATCTTGAATTGATTGGGAATCTCTCCATGCTGGCCAGTTACAATTTCTTTGTTCTCAAATAGTAGGATAAGTATTTCTTTTATAATTGGTAAAGATGACAACTCATAAACATGAATAAATTTGATTTTTAATCACATATACACACAGATTCTATCTTGCATAAGTTATCAATGTATGCTAAGACCAAAAATAACCTCATTTATTTCTAGATATAATTTAAAGCCAACATCACAATGCTATGGCCTCAATGTGCTTGTGACAGGAAGCATACGTACAGGCTTGAGTGTGTGTTGTTAAGCCTGCTCACAGCTAGAATACATCTCATGTATATTTTATAAAATATCAAAGATTTGAGAACTACACAGAGTTATACTTGGTTGCAACCTATTCACATATGTGTGCTATTCTAAGTGTGTGTATGTGTGTGTCACATCCAAGAAGCTGAAAATTAATTAGAGCCTTTAGAACTGTAGCATACCTTTCAAAATATATTGAATAAGTTGTAAAGTTAAGATGTTTCCCTATTCTTCCTGTGACTTATATAACTTTGCTATGAGAAAAGAATTTTACTAAAAATACTCATAGATTCTTTATATGTGTTCATACAGTATATTTGTTAACATACCCACCTGACCATGGATAATTAAACTTGAATATCTATGTGTTCTGCAACCTGTGGATTCAATCAACTCTAGGAAAAATCTATAAGGAAAAGCTGTGTCAGACATCAACATGTACAGGCATTTTTTTGGTTATTATTTCATGAATAATATAGAATAACAGTGATAATTTACAATTTACTAAATTTTGTAAGTAAACTAGCCATACTTTAAGTTATACAGGAGCATGAGGACAGATTATATGTAAATACTACACAGCATTTCAAAAAGGAGACTTGAACATCTGTGGATTTTAGTATGTAAACAAACTCTGAGGGATATCTCTTTAGGTACCAATTTCCTCCCTCCATCCTTCTGCCCCCCCCCCACAGAGAGAAAGAGAGAGAGAGAGAGAGAGAGAGAGAGAGAGAGAGAGAGAGAGAGAGAGAGAGAGATACAATCTGAGTGAGAGAAACAGAGAGAGACACAGAGACCCATATACTCAGACAAAAATACAGACACAGATGGACACACAGAGACACATACAAACATACACATACAGTAACATGCACGCACATATACACACAGAGAGACAGACAGGCAGACATGCACACACATATACACATAGATGTACACACAAATATGCACACATAGACACATACATACAGATGAACACAGACACACACATCATGCACTCACACACACACTTTTGATTGTAGGTATTTTGTCATGGTAAACATCTTTTCTTTTCTTTCTTTTTTTTTTTCCGGTTTTTCGAGAGAGGGTTTCTCTGTTTTGTCCTGGATGTCCTGGTACTTACTCGAGACCAGGCTGGCCTCGAACTCAGATATCTACCTGCTTCTGCCTCCCAAACGCTGGGATTAAAGGCATGCACTACCACCACCTGGCAGTAAACATCTTTTCTATGTAGAAAAATGATTGAGGAATAGAGTAATCACATTTATTTATATGTATGAAATATGGATTGGCTAATAGCTACTATTTGCTGAACCTTTTCTACCTTACAATCTGAACTTGCTCCATCTATCTATTTATCAACCTATTCATCCATATGGTCCTAACTATTTTATCCCAAGATGCTAAACTTCATGGTAGATAGCAGAGCCCTTTGTAAATGGTATTCACTGATATGCCAAATTCTTAAAGTTGCCCCTAGCTTATGTAGGCACACAGAACATGCTAGAAGAATCAAATAAAGTATTTTCATCAGGTATATTGTATTATTGCTAACTTGATAAATAGAAAATTGGGACTCAGAAGGGATAGATTATTAGTCTCATTTCACAAGTGGGAAAATGGCAAAAGGAAGAAGAGAATAATTGACACCAGGGTTACTTTGACTCCAAATCTCTGAAAACACTCCTGGGAATGAGAGAGGATCATTTGGGGCCCACCAGGCAACAAAGGTCCATGATCTTTTTCTGATACACAAAATTATACAAAGTTCTGCAAAGTTCAAGAATTCAAGACATTAATTTTCTTGTGTTAGAATGTCATGAAAGGCTCTGTGGAAACCTTGGGAATATTGGTTTGTGGTATTCTTTCAAACACATTTTGCTGAGCTCTAGAAGGGCTTTTGTTTGTTCCATAATTTGGAGGGAGAATATGTCCTATCTGAAGTGCTAGCTAATAGGATAACTGAACTGAGAAAAAAAATAATTCATGGTAAGAATACAAAAATGAGAAATAAAAGATGGAAACTACATACTGGGATCAGCAAGGAGGAGAAGTGGATGAACCAAGAAATGTTTTAGAATTGTCATTATGTTTAGAAAGAATTAAGGTAATTTTTTTTATTTTTTTTTGAGACAGAGTTTCTCTGTATAGCTCTGGCTGTCCTGGAACTCACTCTGTAGAACAGGCTGGCCTCAAACTCAGAAATCTGCCTGTCTCTGCCTCCCAAGTGCTGGGATTAAAGGTGTGCACCACCACCGCCCAGCCAAGGTAAAATATTTTTATCCATAGGTAAAAGTAATCACTAGAATTGTTTAAGATGTATTATCTATTTATATTTAAGGATGAACTTTCATGGTTGTGTACACATGTATCATATTAAACTCAGATGTTCTAAAAATATAGTCTAATACAGAAATCTCTATAGTGGGTAAAATCTAAAAGATAAATACTCATATTTCATAAGATCTTTACTTTGAGGTGATTTTTTGATTTTAAGGTTGTGAGACTTCTCAGAAGTTTGTATACAGCAAGTCTATGTTTTTCTCTGTAAACTAGGAAATAACTTAATGATATTTCATGTGTCTCTATATGAGCTTGCTCTATCCATCAACCATCTATCATCTATCTATCTATCTATCTATCTATCTATCTATCTATCTATCTATCTATCTATCTATCTATCTACTTACCTACCTACCTACCTATCTACCATCATTTATCTATCATCTATCCTTGTATCCATCTATCATCCATTTGTCTACCTGTCTATCTATTTATGACCTACCTATAATCTATCATCTATAAAAAATCTACTCATTTTTTCTCCTTTCTTCCTTTCTTCCTTCCTTTCTTTCTTTCTTTCTTTCTTTCTTTCTTTCTTTCTTTCTTTCTTTCTTTCTCTTTCTTTCTCTCTCTCCACTCTCTTTCTTTCTTCTTTTCTCTCATATCTATCTATCTATCTATCTATCTATCTATCTATCTATCTATCATCAATTCATCCAAATTTTTTGCCTATTCCAAGATGTTCAACAATATTGAAAAGTCTGGTTAGTTAGAAAACTTTAATGGGACATGTACACTTTTGTAAGCATCACAGTTTCTGCTAATGTGATTATTGTATATCTATAGTTTTGTTCAATGAACTTAGAAGAGTTAGCTTTAAATCTCTATTGTCTTAGTTCAGGAAGAACACTTAACTGGATCCTAAAAATGGCCAAAATTGGTGCAACTTTCTAATGTATTTCTAATTCATGTGAATTCCAGCTCAGAAGTTGTATAAAATATAACTCGTTCATTTTATTTTAGCACCCTAAGGAAGATAAATAGGGCTTTGAATTAAAGGCCTGAGTAGGATTAGAGTGTTGTTGGTGCTTTGAATATCCATGGTATGGCTAGTGCAATATTAGTCCAAAAATGCTTTTAGAAGCCTTCCCTTTCAGGTTATTGGATAAATTCAGATAAGCACAAAAGGTTAAAACAGCATCCTATCGGCAGCAATCCAAGTGTATATAGGTGTTTCTTTGGCAGAATCTGAACCATGGTGCAAGTTTTCATAAGAATCATAAGGTATAAAGTCCCTATAACCAAATAATTGCAGCATTGAAGCTCCATTATTACACATGTTTTACAGGCAACATACTTAAGATAATGAAAAAAATATTCTAATGGAGAGACAGTAGAAATCTTTTCCTTCAGTAGATGTTGATCTATTGCTTGAAATAATCTTTTTGTGATAGCCTGGGAAGGTTTCATCCTTCACATGCAAGGCTGCTACAACTGCTCTCACACTTCCAACATTTTTCAGGAGATATTTACTCCAATTTGGGTGCTTCTGCTTGTCCCCAAGTCTCCCATGTATCCCATACACTTATATTTTGTCCTAGAAGAAGAAGGGGCAAGGAACAAACACAGACAAGTGCATATAAGTCCTTGGTTACATAATTAGTAGTATTCAAAATCATGTCAAAAGAGATAGATAGTTACCTAGGGGGAAAGTTAATTGAAATGATAAAAGGGAATTTTTTCCAGTTGTCAGAACAAATATACGTCATTTTAAACATTAGAGATGTCTTGTGAATATCCTAAAGAAAATACTGTGCAGCAAATACTTTAATCTAAATTTAAAAGCAATTAAGGGAGATGTTGGATATGGAAGCAAAGGAAATTGACTCCCTGCTGAAGAAGTGAACTGAAGGGCAATGGGTTTGTTGATTTGCAGGGTTTTTTTTTTCTGGCTGAACCATAAGATGAAGGAATGTACAGGTGGATGAAGGCCTTAGTGTGAAGATATCCATAAGGCAGGTACAAGGGTTTCATGGTGCCTGCTATTCCAATCCATACTTTATATACACTATCCTGCCCTCAGTATCCCTCAAGAGAGGCTGTTTACCAACCTTCATTGTAAGATCTACACCTCCCTGTTGGATTTTTTTTTTTTTTTAAAAAAAATGGTACCCACTCTTCAGTTCTACCTTGACCAGCATTCTCCATTTATTGTTTGCATTTTTAAAAACTTACCTGGAATCTACATTTGAACATTACATAGAGTGACATTTACTTATTTTACCTTATCTTTTAGATATGCTCATTTATAATTTTGTTTTTCTAGACCAGTAGACCTCTACCTGAAAGTTGTGACCCCTTCAGGGAGTGGATTCAGTGGCCGTCCCACAGGAGTTATCTAAGTCCATCAGAAAACACAGATATTTACATTATGATTCATAACAGTAGCAAAATTATAGTTACAAAGCAATAACAAAAATAATTTTGTGTTTGGGAGTTACCACGACGTGAAGAGCTGTGTGAAAGGGTCACAGTATTAAGAAGATTGGGACCACAACTCTAGACTAATCAGAGATTCTAAGTACAAAGAATAATTCTGAGCACACAGGCAAAGGTTTAGGTAGATCCCATCCAACACTTCCATTCACAAATATGGAAACTATGAATTTGAAAACTACTGTGGTATTTGGATATATTCTCTGTTTGGCAGTCTGATGATTTTATTTTGCATTGCTCACTTAATTATCCCAAAGATCATAGGTAATATAGAGTATTATTGTCTTCATTTTGCGGATTGAAGTATTAATGTACAGAGAAGTTGTTTTGCTGGAGATGCAGAGCTGATAAGATACAATGTCAGCATCAATGCTAGAACCAGTTCTTAATTCCTAACATCTAAGTTAGTGTCAGAGGTGAAGCAAAGTCTCTCTCCCAGGTCCTTACTCTGTTTGAGTGTTTGTGTTGTTCTGACAACATTGTCCTGTTGTACTTCTTATATCAGTAAGAAGAAAAAGTAAATAAATACAAGAGCTTCCAGACGGATTCCATGAAACCACTCATGTGACCACATCTGTGCACTCTATCCCTGCTCTGCATAGGCAAATGGTGATGTTATACGGAGAGATTGATGTACTGACGTAAGGGCTCAATCATTTACACAAAAAAATAATGAACCAACAAAGCAGTTCATATAGCAGTTATGTTATATTTAGATCTTCTATTCTTTCTCTCGGGGTTACCCGCTATCTGAAGTGTTTAATTGAGGGGCTTCAGATCAACATTTAGTTGTAGCCAAATCATCAATTAGATTTCCATATGCTTCAGCACAAAGCTAACCTACCAAACCCCCTGCAGTAAAGTACCTTGTCCCTTTCCAACATGCTTCTTGTCTTGAATTCTTTGGAACTAGCATGCCCTGACATGATTTAGATATATTCTCCAGCAGAGAGCAAGAGATGGATTAAGCAACATCCCCCGAGGTCCTCTTTGCTTAGAGCAAATATTCTCTATCATTCTAAGCTTCTGACTCTAAGTAATATTTGAACTCCATCCTCTGGCTTCCCCGAACAATTCATGATACTGCCTCCTTGATTGAAGTACTTGGATTTATTCCCTTCTATCCAGGCTACATTCTACTTTTAACTTAATATGTTCTTTTTCATTCTGATGGCTCAACTTCGATGTCCACAGCTTCCTTTCTTTATTTCCAGAGTTTATAGACTGTCACTGGGATTTCCTCTGGGTCTTTTAGCCAAGTCAGCTATGCTTTGCTTCTCTAATCTTCTGTTATAACAGGCTCCCTGTTACTCATCTCTCTGCTCTTTCACTCTCAATCTGTTCCAGGTTTTCTGGTGGAGAGTCCCTTGTACCAAAAGCAATATTCCAGGTGCAACCACTTGAGAATTAAGACCAGTATTTATACTTATTTCTTTACTCTTATGTCTTTTCCCTCTGTAGTTCAAAATAATATGCCACTAGGATTGTCATTTTTGAAGGACAAACTCTCATGGATGGGACAGCACCTAGCCCCAGTTCCCTTTTAACCAGTCTCTCTAAAATGGCTTCTCTATGTTTCATCCCCTTCTTGCTTAGATCTGCATTTTCATTTATTTTCTCCTGGTGTGGGAAGCTGGCCTCTTCCCAATCTGACTTGAGTTTTGCTATTTGATCCCAAGGTCTGTAACTCCTCTCAGACCATCTGTATTATTTCTGTGTCTTCACTGATGTTTTGCAACATACCCTAGCTCACTGTCATCTGCTGATTTCATTAGCGCACTGTTTACTGTGTTCTCGAGATCATTAATAAGGATGAATAAACAGAAACGCATGACTTAAACAGACGTCTGTGCAAGTTCTCTTAAGTCCCTCAACAAATTGATACCATTTTCTTCTATCTTTCTGTGTTCTTTCCCCAATGCCTCTTGTCCAGTTTGTTCCATGCACACCGTGTTCTCATATCCAAGTGACTGCATTCATGATGTGTTGTTCTTCTGCAGCACTTTATAATCATCCAGACAATTCATCAGGTTTGCCTGGCACCATTTCCTCCTTATTAAATCCAATTTTATTGGCTGTTTCTATTGTTCCCTAGATTGTAACAGCTCTTTGCATCAGTGAATGTGCTCAGCCTGATTTCCTCCCATTTATTATTATTGTATTAACCTAGACTGTAGGTGAGAAAAGAATACAAGAGAAGGAAGAGACTAAGTGTATATGGCTGTCTTTGAGACATCAATATACACAATGTATTGTGATCATTTAATGTGTGTGTGTGAGAGTAGGTGTGTGCATGTGTGTGTTTACAGAGAGTAATAGTTGGGAAATGAAAACCCATGCAGAGTATGGGCAGCACTATCCAGTGGGCTGGAGTCAAAGACTGAATACAAAGGAAAACCAGCTGAATAGCACTGATCCTCTTTCTCTATCCTGGCTCACTGAGATGTAAGTAGGTAGCCATAGGCTCCAGCACTTCTGGCTGCCAAGCTTTCCTCCTCCCAGTAGCCTGCACTCCCAAATCACTCATCCTCCAAGTGGCTCCATGTCAAGTACTTGGTCACCGCCACAGAGAAAGTAACTAAGACATAGGTACAGAGGTCCATGCTTGTTTGTCTTTGTCCCAGGATTTAACAGAGACATTTCTGTACAAAAAAAAAGATAGAAACCAGTTATGTGATTTTCAGAAAGGTGATACTCATTCTTAAGTCGTATTGAAAAATCAAACAACTGGATTTTTGCAATCTGGCAGGAACCGGAGCTGGGTTTAGGGAGCATCTATGATGTACTCGGCCCCGTGCGAACACAGTTATCTTTAGCAAATGATGAAATCAATCGACTCCAAAAGGCAGACATGGGGGCGGGGCACACCACTCATCTCAAAGGCGTCATCATGAAGGTTAGAAAAATTTGCCCCATCTGAGGATGTAGCCCGTGTGAGAGTAGAAACCAGCATGCTTTAGGATTTACTGACCTTTCAACACAGATATATGTGCTTATAACATGCCCCATCCAAATGTACATAGCAGACCTGACTTATTCCCCACTTAAATGAATAAGAGAATAGGACATAATTGTTGAATTTGGGGTGGAAATAAAATCAGTTTCCTCTCTGCCTTAGAGCTCCTCTGCAGTTAGAATAGCAATCAAACACAGAGTTCTTTAACTGTGCACTAACTTGGCACAATGGTTTGACCTCTTCCCCTAAAATAAAGGTTCTTAATCTCTAGGTCATGACCCCTTTGGAGGTCGAAGTGCCTTTCCCAGGGGCTGGCTAAGACCATCAGAAAACATAGATATCTACATTACAATTCACAGCAGTAGCTAAATTACAGTTACAAACTAGCAACGACAATAACAACAACAACAACAACAACAATCATGGTTGGAGTTCAGCACAGTGTGAAGAACTGTAGTAAAGGTGGCATCATTAGGTAGCTGGGGACCACTGCCCTACAAGAATACGAATACTTTAGAATAGAGCCTTTTCTGTAACTTTGCTCTCAACTGTACTGTTGACTTTCCTTCTGTCCTCATTTGTATTTAGTTAGCCATTCTCTATCACAGAGGCTAGCAATGACTGTGGAATGGAAGCTGTAGCCCTTGAGCCAGAAGATACCTTTCCTAGTCTTTACAGTCCAATTGAACTCTGCCCTCCTCACACCAGCTCGTCTATGTCCATTCAGCATTTCACAAGCTTCATAACAAAGACATTAATATTGATTAATTCAGTGAGATGTATTGGAAACTCCAGACTCCTTTAAAGACGTATTTCATGTTCTTTGATTGATAAATAATACTAAATACTGAATGTTTATGAAAAATGGTACAGGCAACTGAAATATATATGCATTCATATGTACACACATGTATTTTGCATAATATATTTTTCTATTAAGGAATTATAGACTCATTTGACTAAGCAGTCTATTTTTTACTTTCCTTCTTTCTGTATGAATTTTTTTATTTTTACTTTCCTTAAATATTGACTTTATTGAGTGTACCTTGCACTTTAATTTAGAGATTTTCCTGTTGAACAATGTAGTTTTCTTGCTCAACAAGTCTGACATTTGAGAAAATGGATGTGGGAGCTGTGTGTTCATAATGCCACATTGCCACCCTGAAATCTATGCAGATAATCTACTTGGAAAGCTTTAAGTCCCACTGGAAATAGGGAACCAGAACTATCCTGCACTGATTTATAGCACCTGCTACAGCTGTTTGGCTCATGGCAGGCATTTTGTCTGCAGCCAAATGCCACTGCTGTTGCTGGGCAAGCCTAGATGGAGGTCATATTTACTGGGCATGTTTATAATCTGTAGAATGATCTAAGCCATGGAGGGCTAATTTCCCAAAGATCAATCACTAAGGGAGGATTTCAGAGGTTATGTTCTTTATCCAATTTCCTGTGTACTAATGAGATGGCTGGAACCTGTTTGAAATCTTTCTGATTAGAACTCTTCTGAGACTCAATAAAGAATATGACATTCATAAATCTAAATAAGAGGTGACTTGGCTGCCCAAATGGTGAATCATGCCATGATGAGATGTTTCCCTGCCCCTGCAGGGTATGGCATCAAGGACCAACCTGAGACAAGGTCAAAACTGAATTGAAATTCTTGACAGCACTTGGCCTTTCCTGCTGAATTCAAAGGACTCCTTTTAGTGTTAAAATTCATTGTTTATGGTTTTTCAATAGAAATTTAAGCAACAAGTATTTGCTTAATTATTACATGTTGCAGATTAAGAAAGAAAATATGTTAAAACCGTGACAGTTGAGTATAAGGATTATAACTCAGATATGACAATGAGGGTACAATGTAGTAGTTTAAATTTTTATAGCTAATTTTTAAAATGTTTCTCATATGTCAAAAGTGTATTAAGCATCTCATGTATATAAGTTTCTTCTGTGTCAACAACAAATTCATGAGTTAAGTCCTACGTTTGACACCTATCTTATAAATGAAGAAACTGAGATTCAGATTGTTGATAAATTCTCCCTTAAATATGTATTCCGTTCTAGATGTCACCATGATTATTTTGCCCTCTCTTAGCTAAACATTTTCAAAATGCCTTTCTACATTATTGGATCATCTCAACTTCTCCCATTTTAAGGCAATCAGTCTGGTGTTCTCCAGACCTAAGCAAAATCATTTGATGGACAACGCCCTTTCCATAGTTCCAAAATCCAGCATTTTCAATTTGCTGGGCTCTTCCTTATTGAAAAGAGACACTCCATTGATTTTCTAAAACACACTGCCCTGTGTTTCTCCTGAAACCTTCCCATTTATCGGCACCTCTTCCTTTGCTTAATTTCTCATAATTAGAACATTTTAGTTTGAATCTAGTCTTGTGTCTGGACCATATGACATATAATTTTCTAGCAGTCTGATATAGTCTACAGACTTTAGTCATTTCTACCCATACTATCTCCCAAATTATATGATTGCATTCCGATGTCTTTCAACACCATTCTGTCTGCTCAAAAAGGGTAGAAGTCTCCTGTTACTCTTCATTTTCCTTAACCACACACTATACTCTGCCTCTCAACTCTTTGGATTTTTCAAGACAGGTTTTCTTTATGTAGGCCTGGCTATCCTAGAATTCACTTTGTAGACCATGGTGGCATTAAACTCATAGATCTGCCTGTCTATGCCTCTTGAGTATTGGGGTTATAGGTGTGTACCCCCAGCCCAGCGCTTACACTATTCTTCAACAACAGAGTTCCTTATCTATATTTCATATCTTTACGTCTTGCCCTGCCTTCACTACCACCCTGTCCCTGATTTCTGTACAGTATGTTGTGATGATCCTTGAGTGAATATTAGCTTAGAATGGAAAACAGACAGGATGGCTCATTCCACATTGCTGTGCAAAATGCAAGGCAGAGACATAGAGTGATCTTGCAGTGCCATCATAGAAAAATGTAGAGTAAGAATCATGAGCTACAGAAACCTGCTGGTATGACAGGGCTCCTTTCCATCATCTTTGAAAAAATGTTCCTGTCTCTTAATAGTTTAACCTTTAGACTTCCTGTTCTAAAAGTAAACCATACCACTGGGGGAATTTAACATTGAGAAAAAGTACAAAACTGAAGTGAGAGCTCTTTCCTAGACGTATTAACAAGCAAGGAGACAGCTTTCCAGTCATTTCTCCCTGGGGACTGGGACAAGAAATCGGTGAGAATCAAATAATTTGGCCAGTGACATTGCCTCCTCACATGCTGCCTGGTACCTTCCTTCCTTTCAAAGGAGCAAAGCCAGGATGCTCATCAACATCTCTAATATTTGGGATTAAGCATTTTTTTTTCTTGCTTTCCTTCTTCTTCTCCATCCTTTCCTTCTCTCACCCACCTCCTCTTTTTTCCTCTCCCTCCTCCCTCTGCCTGCTCCTTCTGACTAACTAGGGTTAATCCCTTTCCATCCTGTGTAAGCTAAACCCTAAATTACACAGTATGTTTTTCTTCCTTAGAGCATATGGCTTCCACATCATGGGTGACTCCAGAGATAGTGGAAGCAGGCTGTGTGTTTTGCCTGCCTTGCAAATTTGAGTTCACCTTATCAGCCTTGGGTATTTATTCTTATGGAGGGTCAGTAGAGTCTTTGAATGATTGTGAATAACCAAAACAAATGTGAAGAAAGGATATTGTGGAAACTCTTTCAGACTACCTTGTACTGAACCCTCTCTCCTCCAAGTCAGAGAATGATTGTGTTAAGGATAATGGGACGAGTTGTAGGGAGTGACAATTCCTCTTCTTCTTCTTCTTTTTTTTTTTTTAAACTAGATATTTTCTTTATTTACATGTAAATTTCTCCTTTCCCAGTTTACCCTCCAAAAAACAAACAAACAAACAAACAAAAACAACAAGAACAAACTCCTTATTAGCATTAGGGTAATACTCTGCTTCTTTGTTTGGTTAGAGGAATTTTGTGAAAATGTAGTATTTCCAGTCTCCCTCTCTTCATTGAGAAAGTTGAAGCCAGCCCTATTAAAAACCAAAGGACTAAAGCCTGCAGTGCATTTAAGGCTGCCTTTTCCCGCTGGAGGTGCATGTTTTCCTTGTACACTTCATTCTCACTCCGAGGCCTCTTCATCTTCCCTCCAAGGGCTCTCTTCACCTGAGTGAGTCTCCATCAGAGAATCATCTGAGGAGTGATTCAGCAGTGTGCGGCACAGCATTGTCAAACAGAGACAGTGCCTCTCCGGCTCCATGAGCTAAGGCAGCCTCTAAAGTGGTTCTGGCAGAGAGCCAGAGGTCCATTCCTGTTCTAGAAGAAAAAAAACCCACAAAGACAGAGAGATCGCAGCACCCCATCCTGGCTGATTCATACAGCGGCATTGACATTGAGCCTCCAGAGAGCTGTTCTCTTCCTAGTCTGGCTAAAAATATCCAAATTCAGATTTATAATGACAGGAGCTGATAAATTTGCTGGGGAAATGCAAGCAGTGTTACTGTCGTGCTAGGAAACCTGTTCTGATAAATTGATGTGGGGAAAGAGATTGCCAAACACGGCAGAGACCCGCCGTGCTGCTTCCCCTGGGATGATGAGCAAAATGAGCATGTTTTCCTTGCCATCAAAGTCTCCTTTTTTATCCAGGGTAGGCAGGAGAGTACAGCAGATTACAAAGGAATATAGGGAACATCTTGATCAAAAGGATAGCATGACATAAAACCAAACCTTATCTTCTGTCTACCAGACAGAACAGGGTGGATCTCCCAAGAAAAAATAAATAAATAAATAAAAGGTATAATTTTTTTTTGATACCCACTGCCTCTCCCTCCACCCCCTGGCTCTGTCAAACAAGTTGCCAACAATTGCTACATTTGCTCCAATCATTTTAGGTCATTAACTTTGGAAATTAATGTTGGCATCATTTTCAAGCTTGGCCTTTTGCCAACGTCGAGCTGGGGCCGGATGTGTAGGTGGATGATGCTGGCTTGGAGGTTTTCCCTATCACACATTTGCTAAGACCACAAAATGTCATGGTTGAGTTCAATGCACAAATGTTACCAACTCAAGCCTCAGCTACAGGGTCCCCGGTGATGAGTTTTGATGCCATTGTTTACCAGTGCTAATGTCATTGCCGTCCACAATTAAAAGAAAGGCTGTCGACCCAAAGGGGATCGAGACTCCACAGGAAGACCAACAGAGTAAACTAACCTGGACCACTAGGGGCTCCCAGAGACTGTACCACCAATCACAGAGTGAGCAAGGGCTGGACCTAGGTCCCTGCACATATATAGCAGATGTGCAGTTTGCTCTTTATGTGAGTCCCCCAAACCACTGGAGTGGGATCTGTCTCTGACTCTGTTGCCTCCCTGTGGATCCGATTTCCCTAACAAGTCTTGCCTCAGTGGGAGAGAATGTGGCTAGTCCTGCAGTGATTTCTTGTGCCAGGGTGGGGTGAGAAGGTCCCCCTTCTCAGAAGAAAGGAGATGGGAGGATGAGGTGAATAGCTGTGTGAGGGGAAGATTGGGAGGAAAGCAGGGTTGCAATCCAGATATAACATGAATAAATACATTAATAAAAAAAGAGAGAGAGAGAGAGAAAGGCTGGGACTTACATTCATGCAGCATTTATGTAAGACAACCTCAGAATTAAAAGCTACTTAGGACTTCTATTTTCATAGCTCTTCTTTTTCACCTGCTTTTTCTGTGATCAAGCAACCATTGTTAAGGTTGAGCCCTGCTTAAATTAATAGCAGGTGACCAAAAACACCCACGGTCAGAAAAAAAAATAATCCTATAATTTTAGGATTCAATGGGAAATTCGTGATTCAAATACTTGATGCACTGGTACAAGACAAAATAATGTAGATGGATTGAGGCATAGATGATGGGCCAGAGGCGTGCTTAGATTTATTTCAAAGCTAACATTAAAAATGGCAATGGTGAAATCTAGGTATTAGAATGTGGGTAATAATTCTGAAATTACTTAACCCAGGAAATGTTTGTGAGTTAATTATGTTATTAATTTGGGGGGAGGGGGAAGGTACGTAACGTCCATCTATACCAAAGATAAGGCAGAGATGTGTGGGTAAGAAGTATAGCATACCAAAGTATTTCTCTGATTTTGTTGAAGTGTAAACAGAAGTAAAGAAGTAGCTGGAACAGACTGGCATGGAGTCTCTCCTCTCCACTGACTTCAGACTCTCTCAAGCGAATCTGTTCTCATTCAAAGAAAAGGAGTAGCGTCCCTCAACCAGCAATATATACATACATTTTGAGCATTTTTTCTGTATATGTTTCATAATATAGAACAATTTCTGCCTTCAGAGCAATTACAACACACAGTGAACACGTTACTCAAATGTGGCGCTGAAAGGTGAGGCTTCAGCAAGAATGCACTTCTGAAAGTTCAGCGTTAACAAGTGAAAAGGGTATTCATTAGGGGACATGATAACAATCTCAGAAGGCCTGACCCAAGATGCAGGTACTGGGTGCTGTAATTGTGATGGGCTACTTACCTTCCTTTTGCTCTGAAAACTTCCTCTGGTACAGTTAGGCAACAATACCCTGTTTGGCAAATAGCAAACGTTAATGCATTGGTTCCTATGTTTTTAATGCACATGGGGAAATAAAGTCATATAAAACTCTATATGATGTTGCTTGACTTGCTCCTGCTCTTGTCCCTCCTTGATGTCCAAACACAGCTTTAATCATTGCAGTGGAGAATAGCACTAACTATGGATCTGGACCGATGCTCCATTAAACTGTACATTTCCTATGAGCACAGTGAGGTGACTTGGGAGAAGAGACTGTCTCACATGGTGCATTGACTTTACGATGACAAAGGGAACAACAGGTAGACTAATAAAGTTTTACTACCCAGTGAGGGTAAAGGAAGGTTATATACCTTTGTAACATAGATTTTATGATTTCTTAGACTTGAATAGATGTGCTTAAAAGGTTTTGTGTTGTTAGGAAAAAAATGCATAATTCTCATTCAAAGAAAAAGAACAACTTCACTCAACCAGCAACATATACATATATGATTTTTCCAAGCATTTTTTTCTGTATGTTTCCTAAAGTAGAGCAGTTTCTGACTTCATAGTGACTACAAGTAGAACAAAGGGCTTCCCAGGAACTCTTTGATGAAGTTTAATACATTAAATTCTTCCTGCTTGACCGATTCTATGGGGTGGTTATCCCTTGCTATGGATTTCTCTGACCATTGCATAGTTTTAATTCTTTTTTATTACATCTTAATATCTACATTCTATAGAATTTCTACCTCCTAACTGCACACAGGGATTACAAAGATTCCTCCCTTCTTCCCCCCCCCTTCTTTTTAAAAATGGACAACTGTCCCAATAACTTGTTTGTGCTTTATCTGACATGTGAACCATTTCCTCGATAAGATAGATGGCAATTTACAACCAGGAACAAGAGCTAACATGTTCTGAGACCGGGAGCTCATGATCTACACTGACTTTGAATGAGTCCTTTGGCTGGACAGCTCCCATCAAACCAAAACTGGAAATTCCTTATGTTAAGGCATTGTTTTGCCTATTATAGAAGGGACATAAAAGAAATAGGGAGTGAAAAGGGCTAGGGAGAGGGATAGGAAGGCTGAGAGGTAGGTTGTCAGTGGGATTTTGTTGGAGAAAATGTTAAATTAATAGTTTCTAGATGATATTATACTCTATAAGAAAAATGTCACAAAATAAGAAATTAAACAAATTCTAACCAAATAGATCAGCTTAAAAATTATTGAAGAAATACATTCATACTTAAGCCATGCAGAACTTTAAGAGACACTGAGAGCTCTGTCCAATATGTGGAATGGATCTTCAAATGCCTCTGATGAGCAGCTGCTGTAAGCAGGAGAGTGAATTCAAAATCCCCAAATCATAGACAAGAGAGACATTCCACAGCACAGTTTGTGATAGAGAAGAAAGGGAGAGAAAAAGTCAGAACTGTATTGTAGGTGGGAATGTATTGAATTTTGCTCTCTTAAGCAGAGTGTAGAAAAAGTATTGATTAACAGGTTAGGTCTTATGAGAAGAGGGGCAGGAGGCTCCATGCTTGAGAAATCCAGGCTGCCCTTGCTTTGTCTGTCAGCGCCCCTGCTAGTTCCAGAGAGCAAGTGATTCTCTCTTTCCTTGCTGTTCCTTCCCAGCCCCAGCAAGTCAGGATGCAGGCAGCTCTCGGTGAGGATTAGCAAATGTAAAACTCAACCTTGGAAACTGCTGTAATTTGATTCTATGCAAGCTCCATCATTTGTGTGAAGATCATTTGTGTGAAGATCAAATAATTTCATACAACCTGAAGAACTACTGCCTGTGAGCTGTCACTAGCAGTTTTCTTTCTTTTTTTTTTATTAGATATTTTCTTTATTTATATGTCATGATATCTCCTTTCCCAGTTTCCCCTCCAAAAAACAAAAAACAAAAACAAAAAACAAGAGCAAACCCCCATTCCCTCCCCCTCCCCCTCCCCTCACCCCCTCCCCTTTCCCCTTGCTTGACACCCTACCCGCTCCTGCTTACTGGCCCTGGCATTCCCCTACACTGGGGCATAGAACCTTCACAGGGCCAAGGGCCTCTCCTACAATAGATCCACAGCCCTCTCTGTACCTTTCCCACAAGTGGAGAGCCTGTCTCCAGGGTGTGCTCTGACCCCAGGACTCAGGAGGGACAAGTGATCCACAGCCATCTGAGCCAGGGATTTACCAGGGGAGAGCTGATCTCCCAGAAGTGCTGACACAGGCTTACAGACCCACAGGAGGAACAAGCTCCAGCCAGAGACAGCAAGAACATCTACCACTAGAGATCAACAGATGTCGAAAAGCAAACACAAGAATCCTACCAACAGAAACCAAGACTACTTGGCTTCATCAGAACCTAGTACTCCCACCACAGCAAGTCCTGGACATCCCAAAACACCAGAAAAGCAAGATTGGGATCTAAAATCACATCTCACTATGGTGTTAGAGGAATTTAAGAAGGACATGAATAACTTCCTTAATGAAATGCAGGAGAACACAGGTAAAGAGGTACAAGCCCTTAAAGAGGAAACACTAGCAGTTTTCTAACCCCAGCCTTTTAGAAGAGAATTGGAATATGGATTGGGGGTGCCATTCACTGTTAAAGCATGTGCTTAGTGTGTGCAAGACCCTGCTTCCATACTGAGCATAATAAAGAATCATTATTGATAAACACAGGGCAATTTGACTGTGTAGGCATTGGATTACACACTGGATTGAGCCAGGGAAGAGGAAGAAGGAGGAGCTAACTTCTAATAAGAACCTTCTATTGGCCAGGCCTGCATTCTGTGTGTACTAACCTTCATAATCAGTCCATGCAATGTGCTGATAAGATGTTGGCTTCTGGACTGGGAAGATGGATCAGCACTTAAGAACTTGTACTGTTCTTACACTCGTATCAGATTGCTTCTTCTATCCTCCTTGGGCATGTATACTTATATATACATACTCACACCCATGTGCTAATGCATCTGTGCGCAGATACACACTCGTGCACACACATACACACACACATGCACATACATATCCCCACATTGATACAAACATATATACTCTCATAAACAAATACCGCTGCATACATAAACACATACATACACACATGCACACACATGTACACACATGTACACACACACACACACTTTTACACATATATGTACATACCCCCCACATGGATACAAACATACATACACTCATAAGCACACACATACACACACACACACTATAATTAAACATAAACATTTACCAAAGATAATGTCATTCTTGAAATTGGGAAAACTAAGAATTTGAACTCTGCCCCATATGACTGAATTGCGTGATTTTTTTTTTTTTCTGTTCCTTGAACTGTGTACCATCTGGTCCATGACTTAGCAACCATAAGGTGAATACAAGATGGAAAATAACCTGAAATCCAAAATAGTTTGCTTCTTCCTGTATTAGCTGTACTGACTGAAACTACTGACTAAATGAGATTTTTGAGAATAGGCATGAATTCTGATTATCCAATTCCCTGCTAGGAATTAAAAGAGTCATATTATTTCTTCTGTGGGTGGGAAGAAGAGTGAGAGATCTGAAATAGTACCTGTGGAGTATAAAAAGACACATTTAGAGACTGAAATAGTTGTCGAAGCTGTCAAAAACCGTGATTCTCTTTTACATAG
>JADRCD010183687.1:34439-54078 GCA_019843815.1 Montemys delectorum
ACGATAGGAGGAGGAGGAGGAGGAGGAGGAGGAGGAGGAGGAGGAGGAGGAGGAGGAAGAGGTTGGGGATATTTTTGAGAAAGGTGTAGGCATTTTGTATTCCCAATTCATTTAGACATTTGTTTTTGTCTTAGTTTTTTGGTGGGGTTTGCAAAGGGATTATTTAAGAAGGTGCTGCACATTCTGGAAGCATTTAAAGCATAATACATATGTGTCCATCCATAACTCCACAATCATAGAATGACCTGCATGCATTCAGATCTGTGAATAAAAACAGGGTAAAATACAACTGTAATGTTTCACTTTTCTGTTTCCCCTGTTTATCAGCTACCTTCCATTTTTATATAACAGTAGAAAGATACATTGAGCCCAATGTGTAATTTTCACTCTCTAGTAGATTTCTAAAATGTAGTTTTATCCAAAATTCATACCTTAAAACATGATTAATATAGAACATTATATAGATCATATAATATAGAGCATCTACAGTTTTTCTTAGCAAGCTTTTAAAATGCATTATGGATTTCGTATTCACAGTATATCTAAACTCAGCCAAGTACGTTTCAAGGGCATAATAGCCACATGCAGCTATAGGCTTCTATCTTGGTCTACAGAGGAACACAGACCTTCAGAATATTTGGGTGATATGTTCTCCATCATCCGTTGTCATATGTATTTATTTATTGTGGAAGCACATTGTTGCTCCTACCCCATCAGAAATGAGCAGGGGTGAGGATCATTGCATACCACTTAGTTAACAGTTATCTTCCCTTCACTCAGAAGGACTAACTATCATCTCTGTCCTCTATTTTAATGCCAACATACAGGGCAATAGAATAGTCTCTCTTCCCATCTCCTTCTCCCTTAGGAAGCACACACACATACACACAAAGAGAGAGAAAGAGAGAGAGAGAGACAGAGACAGAGACAGACAGAGACAGACAGAGACAGATAGAGAGACAGAGAGACAGAGAGAGACAGAGAGACAGAGAGAGATAATGAGACAGAGACAGAGAAAGACAGAGAGACAGAGACAGAGACACACACAGAGACAGAGACAGGGAGACAGAGAGACAGAGAGTCAGAGAGAGAGATTGGCATATACCAAAACCACATTATATTAACACTTCTAATTAAAGCTAATTAAAGGTACCAGATAGATGCAAAGAACACCTAAGAAAACCTGCTTGTACATTTAACTAGATTTAAAAACCAAAGGAAAACAAAAAGGATTAGAGTAACTCTTCTAGATGACAACTAATTCAGGAAATATTTTGCTACTTCCTAACCATGTGTAACTGTAACTTACCAGGAAGAAGGTCTCATTGTCTCATGCTTTACCACATCAGGCTCAGTCTTTCTTTGTATAACTCTATTGCGTTTTAAAATCTGTACTTATTGCTGGTTGCAGAGACTTACACTGGACTTGGAACATAGTCAAGAACAGGTTCTGTACAGAGGACTAAGTGAGTCTGCTCTAATTGTAGACAATAGCACACACAGCTACAGGAGTGTTAGGTCTTCAGCTGAGCCAGGAATCCTGGCCAAAATAAGGGAAGACGACCCTGAGTTCTGAGATGAATGCTTTTCCTGTTACATAACATCTGAAATATTCTGATATAAGATTTGGAAAAAGATGATAGCAACACCAGCTTTTTTGGTTTATCCAAGAAAAAACATTGAGTTATTAATTATTTAACTCCTACGACCATTCATCAAGATTCTCAGGAAGCTAAGGAGACTTTGAGCTAACTGAATGGCCCTGCCATTTGAATTTTTCATGCTTGGGTGATTAGTTCCCACAACAAAACCTGCATCAATGAAGCAAGAGTCACTTGAGTCAGGAAGACATGATTGGAGAGCTGCCTTTGCAGTCCTTCTTCAACCCTGGAAATCATTTATTTCCTCTGGGTTTAATTTTTCATACATTTGATGAATATAAACCCTCCCCTATAGCCTCGCAGTGAAGAATACATGAAGACAATTTATCTAATCTCTGATTCAGGCCCTCACACATATTGATTGCACAATAAAGTTCTTTATTCCTCTGTGAAATTAAGTTTTTGTTCCTTGACCTTTGTGTCTTGAAATGATCTTTCAGCATCCGGATTAGGCTTTATAATATTAGCATTTTACATCTTCTTTACTTTTTATTGACTGAAAGAAATAATCAGATTATGAGTATACAACTCTTAGGTTTTTAAAACTCACTAAAGCAAATACTTATTGAGGTTAAATTCCAGTGGAAAGTTTTGGCATTGAATCATGTAACTATTGTCCTAAAAGAGCTTTATCTTTGCCTCATTTTAGAGGTTCAGAATCTCAAAAGGACATCTGACTAGTTCTTAGACTCATCTTAATGGGTCACAGAAATACTAGAAAACATGCTGGTGTAAAAAATTTCAACATAACCAATCAACGCAAGCCTTTTTGAATGTTGAGAATATCTTGCTGGCCCCACTTAACACTTGTTTTTTTTTGTTTTGTTTTTTTTTTCTTTTAAAAAAAAAAAAAAAAACTAGGTTCTAGATAGGTAGCTGTCATTAAGGGATGTAAGCACTGAGGTTCGTCAGAGCCGAGTATAATGAAAGAATGATATGGTTTGCTTTGCTCTGGGTTGATTTGGGACCACGTCTGCCATGGAAGGGCTGTAAACTATCCAAGTGAAACTATCCAATGGGAGACAAAATGTAAGCATTACTGGGAATGACATTGGTGGTTCAGATTCTGGGGGATTATTATGCATAATGTCTTCATTAGCTTATGCGTTGCTGTGACAAAGTTCCTGGGAGAAAGGACAGTGAGAGAGGAAGGATTTATTTTTGGCTTATGAGTACAGCAGATTTCAGAGGCGTGGCATGGTGAGCAATGCACTTCCTGGAAGCAGGATCTCTTCATAGCACAGTAAACCAGAGAGTCAGGTAAGAATGAGGCATCAACTATAAACTTCAGAGGTCCGCTAACCTACTTCCATTTGTTTGATCCTATCTCCCGAAGATTCCAGAACATCACAAGACAAGTACCCAAATATAGGCTGGAAAGACTCTTCAGATTTAAACCCTAACAGGGTCGAAGGAGGTTCTATCTCAGTGTTGACTTTTAATATATATGTGATGGTGGTTTAATCTCAGGCTATCCTCTGTGAGGGTAGGTTCCTTCCTGAATACCATAGAAGCCTCAATATGCATGACTTCTCTGATACATGAAGAAGAGTGTGTAACAAGGACAGGCTATACTACAAACGCATTTGCAAAGGAGGAGCCTTTTCTTCTAAGCCATTTCTACAGGACTCTGGAATTTAACAAACTTTGACTCTTCACATCAAGCCTGAGAGTTTATTTTATTCTATAATTCTGAGTCATATTAAAGTGCAAATTACTTAAGTTTATTTTACCAAATCTTCCTTCTGTTGAGGACATTCCAATGATTTTTGATTTAAAATAGGGAGCATATTTTAGAAGTTGATTGTCAAAGAATGGACAAATACCCAGAGTTCAGGGTACTAATCTCAAACTCAGTTGATGATATTAGTCTTTCAAAATAAAGAACTCAGCCCTCAATATCAAGGACTCTCTTTTTCCTTCTTATCTCCAGACAAGGAACATGACTCAAAACCCTGCTGTCCCATGTTTGTAACATTCTTCTTATTAATAATACAGTAGCTACAAGTAGAGTTAGTAAACATCAGGGGAGGGTTGTACATTCACCAGGCAGTTAACTGTAATATTTTTTATTCTTCATTTATCATTTGTTTACCTTGCCTATTGTGGTTTAGTAAATATCTAGTGATGTGGATTTAAGTGAAATTTTAAGAAGAAGATTGTATTTGTATATTTAGTTGTGTTTTTGTGTGAATACGTGTGTGTGTGTGTGTGTGTGTGTGTGTGTGTGTGTGTGTAAAACAGCAAAAGAAAAAGTTCATGGATTCAAGAAAGGTCAACGAGATCAAAGTGGAGTTCATGGAATGTATTGTCTCACATGACCAATTTTTGTGACGGACTCTGTTACATTTCTAATAAAAAAGCAAGACTTAAGATGATTTGTAGTAAGTTTACTTGTGATAAGTACAGGTTTATATTAAAAGTAACTCAATTTACTTACAAAAGGAATCTAGTGCACATAAATTGGTTGAGGTGTGCAGAATTCCCGGTGGAAGCCTCCGTAAATCAATGTCAATACGATAGACACTCCTGCCTTGCTCTTCCTTTTGAAGGGTTCAGAAACTTGGAACAGAATCAAACTTCATAAAGAAAGAATAATCTACTGAATTCTCAAAGCTAATCTTGAAATCATGCATCTTTTACACAATTCTAATGATTTAAGTCACATTTCATAAGCAGGAAGTTCTCCATGTAATTCTAACATCTTGGACTCTGTAGTATTAGAGAGGAGCAGACTTACTTAAACCCATAAGCAGATTCAGTCATTACCTTCACTCCAGTTTAAATGTAATAGAAGTGATGTTTAATATAAAGGTTATTTAAGTCTACCTTTCCAATGGTTTGTATAGATTGTCAGTAGATAAGCAAAAAAAAACATAGGGTTTTACCATGTGTTCACAGAGATGTCAGGCTCTTATATTCAGTTAATGCTAGTTGTAAGTAAAATGATGGAGTAATAATAGTGTAAACTACGGATGCTTCTTTTCCCCTTGAAATTAGATAACTTTTCCTAATTCCCCACAAACAAGGATAAAATAATCAAGGGGAAGTTCTCTGTTTTACAGAACCAAACTCATCAAAAGTAGGTATGCAATTATCTACCACAGCGAAAAGTAGATAAAGATTTTTCTAGAACAACATCTACCATGTTTTGTTCCTCTAGGTTAATGATTCTGCCACACTTATATTTTATATGCTTTAACTTTAAATGTTTTCCTGGTAGCCGTCTTTTTTAATTTCATCAGTTAGACACTCTATTCCCTTTTACAGATGGAAGCATAGCACTCATAAACAAGAAGGTATCTGGCTTTGTGTTTTAGAAAATGGCCTACTGTAGTAATTGCTTATTTATTGAGACTCTGCTTATTCAGTTCATAACAATAGAAAAAAAATGGCTTCCCACAATGGAGATAGTAGAGCTGGAATCAGAGTCCTAGAAGCAGTTTATTTTTGAAGTTTGAGTTGTTATGTTTTCCCTGTACAATGCTTTTGGTAATATAGATAAGTTAGCATCACTTACTCTACTAATTATAGAACCGGAAGAATGGGATATAACTGCGAGGGACTTGGGAGTTTGGGGTGAAGAAAAGTTGAGGAAATATTTTGGAATTCTATAGCAATTTATTTATGGAACCCATGGTTAGGTGTATGAACTTAGGACCTTGGTCCTCACCATATAAACTTGACCAAGTCATCTGACCTCTTTGAGATTCCCTCTCCTCCTTGGTCCAGTGGAAATAACAGTGCGATTTGTCTTTCACAAATGAGGGAGTAGAAAAATGATAGAATGCACAAGAAAGCATCAGAAGAGAAAAAAAAATGTGTTGGCCTTACAAATGATGTTTCTTACTTGGAATAAACAGAGATGCTTTTCTTCACAATCATGGAAATTCTTGCCTTTTCAGAGCAGATTTGAATGTTGTACAGGAAATGACTCATATAGAAAGAGCTAGTTTTTGTGAAATTTTAAACCACACAATGTTTGTTGATATTTGGTTGTGCAAGTAACTAAATCTTTCTTTGAAGATTAACCAACCAGGCACACTTGGAAGGATGTCTAAGTTTGAGAAGTGTTGCCAAATTTGCCAAGAACACTATAGACTCCAATTAATATGCTCCATTTGGGTTTTCATATGTTTCTCTGTGTCAGTTTCCTTTCAGTGAGAATTCTTAGAGACTTGGTTCAGAGATGAGAACTTGGATGTGCCTTTGTCTTCTCAGAATAACTGAAAGCAAAACTCCTAATTAGTTAAAGAAATGTTTTAAATCTCATATTACTTTTCATACCACTTGGAGATAGATATCAGAAAGAAAAAGTGAATTATAATTTTCTAATAATAGTGCTTATGGGATTGTGAGAGTTCATCATCCTTAATTTTTAGTCTTGTAAATTATCCCCATTTGTTAATAAATAATTAATGGCCTGTATCAAGAAGTGTTCGACAGTAGTCTGAGAAACAACTAGAGGAGATATGGGGGAAAATTGAGTTTAAAATAAATGACCTATAAGGGACCTACAAATCCAGAGATTTTTTTTTTGTATTTTCAAGAATTATATTTGCTGTCATTCCATGTCCAGGTTTAATCTCTTCCTTTGAGAACCAGGTCACATTAAAAGAAATTTCAAAAATACCCAACCAATCAATATCTAATTCATTTACACCCTGCTTCTCCCTGGACCTGCTGGGCATAAGCCTGTAGTCACTGCCATCTCTCTTAAATTCAGGCACTTTGGGAAGGGAGCCATCTTTTTAGATCTATTTTCTCTCTGGAGCTGGGAAGCTGTATCTATATAAAAAGAAGTGACATATTAGGCTGGGCGTATTAAAACCTTTTCTGAGAAAATCAATATGAGTTTGGGAAGGCTCATTTATTGTCAAAGGAGAAGAAAGGACAAAAGATAATGCAGAAGTGGACTCAGGATATCACGTAAGCAGTGGGGAATGGAAGATACCATGTAAAGTGACTGTTGGTGCTTGCATAGCAATTGTCTGTTTATTAGCCTTGGAAATACTCTAGATTCGTGGTTGTGTTCTATCTTGTAACATAAAGGAATTCTGAGACCCCTTTGTCTGATTGAGTTTGTAATCACCTGTCAGGATTCTGAGAATTTGTTGTGGTGATCAGTGTTGACACAAATTGAACCCAATGCAGGTTATATCAATGAGACATAATTTGGGATAATTAGCAGGTTTAAAATATCCATTGTAGTGCACTGTCCTAGTCTATTCAGCAGAATGTGTCAGCTGCATTACCACAACCCCCTTCAACTGAATGAACTGTGTTTTCATTATTTAAAATTAATCAGTATGAATATATTAATTGTTTTCTATCTTGAGTTGAATACATCATTGTCTCTGGGTGCCAGTACTGCATTTATAGTTTGTAAGTAAACAGAGCCTAAAATGACTTCATGGTGAAAATTAACTTCTGGTATATAAAATGTCATAAATTTCCACCTGTACGGTATCCTTTAAAACCAAAGGAAGGCAAGCTAAGTTTTACTCATGAGTATTCTATTCTATTCTATTCTGTTCTATTCTATTCTATTCTATTCTATTCTATTCTATTCTATTCTATTCTATTCTATTCTATTCTATTCTATTGCCTCTTTTCTCCTAGGCAGAGCAACTTTTATCCTCGAAGTTGTTACATTCAGCTCCTTGCAGTGTGGTAAAGCAGTCACACAGTACATGCATTCACTCTCTGACCATCATACGTGATGAAGTGAAAAGTTTGTGGGATTTTTTGGGTTTTTTTTTTTCGTTTGTTTGTATGTTTTTGCACTTTACACTATGTTCAGTTTCTGGTTTGTTGCTCATACTGTGGCCAAAGCCAAGGAAGGTCATCAAAAGAGCTTAGAAGTAAGATTTACCTCCATAACTCCAGACAAGTTAGGCCATCATACTTGGTGAGTTATTAGGATCAGATTGTTGTCTGGGGGCAAGATTGACTTTACAAGTAATTGCTATAAAAGGTACTAGACAAACTAAAGTACTTGAAAACTTACATGTTCTCTTCCCTAACCATGAAATTGGCCAACTGTGACATTACATGTGGTAAATTATAGCAGTCTAAAATCTTAGATATCAGGAGTGGATATAATAAGTCAAACGAGAATGATTTGCTTTTCAAAACCAATGGAAATGAACACGGTCATGGAGAAACAGAGAAGCAGCCACTGGGAAGACAAGGGGTCTAATTAACTGGGTAGACTACGGTACTGTCATGGCAGCAGACAACAGGTATGAGTAGAATGCTAAATCATGTAAGTCTAGGAAGACATAAAAAAAACCAGCATGCTAGACATATGAAGAGCAATATTTACAGATGAAGACAGACGTGTATTACTAGAACAGTTTATAATAAATCAAAGGATTCTAGGATGGGCCAAGATTCAGTACCTCAATTTGAGTCTTAGGCAAATGCTTATCAAGAGCAATTTGGACCTAGTCCTAATGCTAGATACAGTACTACGAATTTTACAGAGATTATACTATTCTTCTGGAGCTAGTGCTTTTACTATTTTAATATAATAGTAAAGGAAACTAAGTCACATGAAAGTTGATTACTTGTCTACACCAACACCTACATACAGTTGATAAGTAAGTGCGTAACTATACCATTCTAGGCAGTAATTTTAAAGTATATTTTTGTTGAAAATAGCTATTTTATTGCTATATTCTGATCATGGTTTTCCCTCCTCCCACTCCTGACTCACATAAATCCACATCCTTTGTTGTGTTTTCTCTTTAGAAAACAACAAGCAAACAAACAAAAACAAATCAAAATTAAAAAAGAACAATAACAGCAAAAACGAAAAGCACAAAAACCACACAGGCAAAATTAGAAAACATAATATAAAAGTTCCTCCTTCCCCCCAAAGCCCCTAAAAAGCCACATGAAACAAAATACCTACAAAAATACCATTGGGCTCCTCTCTAATTGGTCGTCTGCTTGTGGGTATAGGTTAAGTGTAAATATATCAGTCAATGCTATCTTATCCCAAAGCTCATGGTAATGAAAAGGATACCCCAATGGGCAGATTATAAAAGCTCTGAAGATGATACATCTCATTAACGTATAGCCATACCTTGTATAAAAGAGTACACAAGAAAAAAGAGGGCTCCATCCTTAAGGGCAACACATAGGGTCACAGTGGTGGGAGTGATGGAGTGACAGCATTGGGTCACAGTGGTGGGAGTGATGGAGTGACAGCATCGGGTCACAGTGGTGGGAGTGATGGAGTGACAGCATTGGGTACCAGTGGTTGGAGTGATGGAGTGACAGCATAGGGTCACAGTGGTGGGAGTGATGGAGTGACAGCATCGGTTCACAGCGATGGGAGTGATGGAGTGACAGCATTGGGTCACAGTGGTGGCAATGATGGAGAGACATAAGTTGTTCTCAGCTAAAGCTTGTTAACATATATCTTGCCAAAGGCAAGAGTGTTGTTAATAAAAGGTGACAGTTGACATCCAGGGAAGCGAGACATGCATATTAGTTGGTGATGGAATTAAAAAGAGGAAGGAAAAATGAGAAAAAGGGAGCATGTCCAGTGCATAGTAGCTACCTTAATATCTGTGGGTAAGTTAGCAAAATAGTCTCCCACATGTCAAGTGACTCATTCTCAAACTCTTGAGGAAATGATAATATTTATAAGAAATAGCATCATCTCTATCTTTCCAACATAGACATTATTGTCCATATTTTTCCACTCAGATATGGAAGGGGAGATTTCCTTTCACAATCTGCTCTTGTGTTGTTGAATTTTTAAAATCGTACTCTCATGTCATCTTCACAAAAAAGGCCACAAAGAGGGAAAATGTATAACTATGCTGAACTCCATGTTTTTGTAAGCTTTTGTATCATACATAAATTTTTTTAATTTGTTTTATTTATTTTTATTTTTTATTAGATATTTTCTTTATTTACATGTAAATTTTCCCTTTCCCAGTTTCCCCTCCAAAAAAACCAAACAAATAAACAAACAAAAACAACAAGAACAAACCCCTGTTGCCTCCCCCCTGCCCATGCCTGCCACCCCACCCTCTCCCACTTATTGGCCCTGGCATTCCCCTACACTGGGGCACAGAACCTTCACAAGGCCGAGGTCCTTTCCTCCTATTGATGATCAGCTTTGCAATCCTCTACTATACACATGCTGCCAAAACCCACCAAACCACCAACCAAGGACCATACATAAAATTATTGAGATTTAAATCACAAAGATTCAGAGAGACAAATTGTTTCCCTTAAATCTATTTTCATTCCCTTTAAGAGAAATTGAAGATGGAAAGATAGATCTCCCATGCTCATGGATTGGTAGGATTAACATAGTAAAAATGGCCATCTTACCAAAAGAAATCTACAGAATCAATGCAATTACAATCAAAATTCTTTTAACACAATTCTTTATGTATTTTCAAATAACAATACTCAACTTTATATGGAAAAACAAAAAACTCAAGGTAGCTAAAGCAAAACTATACAATAAAAGGATTTCTGGAGGTTTCACATTCCTGATTGCAAGCTGTATTGAAGAGTAATACTAATAAAAACTGCATGGTATTGGTATAAAAATATACAGGTTAATCAATGGAATTGAATCAAAGACCCAGAAGTAAACCCACAGAACAATGGACATTTGTTTGTTTGTTTGTTTATTTTACAAAGTAGTCAAAACTATACAGTGGGGAAATAAAAATCATTTTCAACAAATGGTACTGATCTGACTGGATGTCTGCATGTAAAAGAATGCAAACAGATCAATATTTATCACCCTGCATAAAACTCAAGTCCAAATAGAGCAAAGATCTCAACCTAAAATCAGATATACTAAATCTGATAGAAGAGAAAACAGGAAATAGTCTTAAACGCATGGGTACAAAAGACAAGTTCCTTAATAGAACACCAATGACTCAGGCACTAAGATCAACCATTAATAAATGGGACCTCCAGAAACTGAAAGGTTCTGTAAGGCAAAGAACACTGTCAATAGGACAAAAGAGCAATATATAGAATGAGAAAAGATCTTCACGAACCCTATATCCAGCAGAGGGCTTGTATCAAAAATATAAGAACTCTAAAAACTAACACCAACAACCTAACAGCCAAATTAAAAATGAGGTTCAGAGATGAACCAAGAATTCTCAACAGATGAATCACTAATGTCCAATAAACATGTAAAGAAATTTTTGACACCCTTGGTCATCAGGGAAATTCAAATGAACAACCTTGAGATTCTATCTTATACCTATCAGAATGACTTAGATTAAAAAACTCAAGTGATAGCCCGTGCTGGTGAGGATGTAGAGCAAGAAGAACACTCCTTTACTGCTGGTGGGAGTACAAACTTGTACAGCCACTTTAGAAATCAAGTTGGTGGTTTCTCAGAAAATTGGGAATTGCTCTACCATTCCTGGGCATACACCCAAAAGATGCTCCACTATCCCATAAGAACAATTACTCACCTATGTTCATAGCAGCCTTTTCTGTAATAGCCAGAAACTGGAAACATCCTAGATGTTCCTCAACTGAAGAATGGATAAAGAAAATATATTATACATTGGAATATTATTCAGCCATTAAAAACAATGACACCATGAAATTTGCAGGCAAATATTTGGAACTAGAAAAAAATCCTGAGTGAGGTAATCCAGACCTAGAAAGACATACATGGTATGTTACTTTCTTATAAGTGGATATTAGCCATAAAGTAGAGGATAATCATGCTACAAGCTACAGACTCAAATAAGCTAATACCAACATAAATCCAAGGAAGGATGCTTGAAGCTCACTGAGAATGGGAAATAAAATATACATCGAGGTAGATAGAGGGAAAGAATTGGCAGGAGAGAAGATAGGGAGGGGAACAAGAAGGATCAAGTGTGGGGAGGACTAAGTGAGAGAGAACTGGGATTGGTGGGGGTGAACATTTCTGGGACAAGCTATAAAACTAGGACAATTGAAAGTCCAATGATTCTATGAGGGTGACCATAGCTAAGACTCCTAGCACTAGCAGATATGAAACCTGAAACATCCACTTCCTGTAGCCAGGCAAGATTTCTAATAGAGGAATGGGGACACCAATCCCCCACAAAACCTTCAACCTACAATTTGTCCTGCCATGATAAACATGGAGCTTAAATTGAGGAAATGGCCAACCAGTGAATGGCCCACCTTGAGACCCATGCCATGAGAGAATCTGCTGTATTGTTAATAATATTCTCCTGTACTTGAAGACAGGAACCTAGCATAATTGTCCTCTAAGAGGCTTCACTCAGCAGCTGATAGAAACAGATATAGAGTCCGACAGCCAAACTTTATGTAGAGCTTAGGGAATCTTATGGAAGACAAGGAGGAAGGATTAAATGAGCCAGAGAAGTCAAGGACACCACAAGAAAACCTACAGGGCCAATTAACCATAGAAGCTCGCAGAGACTGAACTACCAACCAAAGAGCATGCATGGGATGGATCTAGGCCCCCTTCAAATTTGTAACAGATGTGCAGCTTATTCTTCATATGGGACCCCTAACAGCAGCAGCAATGAATGTGTCTGACTATGTTGCTTGCATTTGGACCTCTTTCCCTAACTGGGCTCCCTCAATGGGAGATGTGCCTAGTCCTACTGCAACTTGATATGCCATAAAAGGTTGTTATCCATGGGAGGCCTCCCCTTCTCAGAGATAAAGGATAAAGTAGCATAGACAGACTATTCCAGAAGAAAGAAGTTAAATAAATATTGTTATTGAAGACAATTTGTAAAACATTTGGACAAAAATTACAATCTATAACAAATTCTCCATGGTTATTTTTATAGACCATGAAATCATAGCTAAAGTCAACTTTGGTTTTGCCCTAGTGGAGAGGAACAACAGCCGAAATAAACCTAATAGCATAGATAATTCAAGTGCATTTAAAGTTGGTTTTTGAGTACTTTTCATGATAATTTTCATAGATCATTGATCTTCTGATTATGTTTTGTTTTGGGTTATTCTGAAATGAGCTTGCATTTAGTGATATGATGGGTTAGAAAGGAGTCCCACAATTGAATGGGAAAAACAGGATGTGCAAAAAATAGGACACTTCCAGGATCCCCAATGCCTGATATATATATTTCTCCATCCATCCCCTCTTCCCCTCCATCTTCTCCTTTATCCTCCTCCACTTTATTAAGCCTTTTCTTTTTCATTTTATGCTCCCCAACCCATAGCAATCCTGAAAAACAACCAAAATTAGGGAAAACAACAACATTGTCATTAGCCATCAGGGGTGAGGAATACTGTGTCCTGGGTGTCCTCAATGGTATCTGAAGTAACAAGAGCTGTCAGGAATTGCATTAACAAGAGGAAGAAATGAAAGCAAGGAAGTGGGCTGGCTCAGAGCAATACCCTCTGACCCAAGCAAAATCCTTTGTTAAACACTTTACATGTAATCTAATATCCCCAATTGCATGGGAAGGGTATTGGGATGCAGATGGTGCAGGAGCCAGGCAAGTATTCTGGAGGCTAGCACATGGTAGTGCTTATACTGTGGCCAGTGCCAGACTTTAGCCAGCTAAGAAGACAATTGTCCACAGGGCAGCAAATCAGCAATCTCATGCAGAGTTAAAGGGGAGAGACACAAGTGCAGCTATTTCTGTGGGTTGAAGACACATCACATATTGCCTTTCAGTACTGGTCATGGCTAATCTAGTAAAGCTTTTAACATGCTACGATGAAAACTTTGGAGGAGAAAAATGTTTGAATGGCAGGCTCTAGGTCTACCTCTTGGAGAGTCATCTTTTAAGATAAATTCTTCTTAGTGCTGAGGACAGGACTACTATCTGGTTCCTCAAGTTATCTCTCAAAAAATTGCCAAAAGCAGGACATCCCTTGATGTTAGAGTTTCCTCTAAAACAATTAGAACAAGAACATTCAGATTTTTCCATAAATACCAAGGAAGGAACACAAAAGTAAAATAAGGAAACGCAGGAAGTAAACAACACAATGAAATTAGATGTGCATGCCAGATGCAAGCTAACTCTCGGTTTCAGATACTGCAGGGTAACACTTTGGAGCATTTATCATCCGGCTGCATGCAGAAGGACACAGCAACTCAGAATGACATGATTGACCCTGCAAATGCGCACTGGAGCAAGGAAAAGGAGGTATTGGCAAGGGGCCCTCTGTTTGCCACCCTTGGAGAGTAGATGCTTGTTCACCCTAAAGAGTCAGTGTGAATTATTACTTCCTTTGTGTTTCATTTATCAAATAATAATTATTAGGATAATTAATATAATTATTAATGGAAGCCTTAAAGGAATAGAGAGATACTGGCTGATTCATTCCACAGAGTATACTCATGTAACATGTGCTCTGACTCCCTGCCTTTGGTGGCTTTGGTATCTGAAAATGTAGATGCCATTGAATACAACCAGCAAAAGTAAGTCTGTGTGTGTGTGTGTGTGTGTGTGTGTGCATGTGTAAGTACTTTCTTGGGGAAGGGTTGGAATAAGGAAGATACTTTATGTCACCAGGATGCTGTCCAGTTTGGCTCTTCAAACAATCACTCAGTGATCTACCTACTATGCTAGGCTATCTCGGTTCCAATCTCCAGGACTCTTCATCTTGCTCTACTACCTTGCTGCTGTGTTTACAAGTGCATACCGCTATGCCCAGCCTTTTAAACATGTCTTCTGGAAATGAAACTTTGAGCTTCTTGCTTGCAAGGAAAACACTTTACTGACTGAGTTATCTCCTCAGCTCTTCCCATATTTTCTAAACCCAAGAAGTCATTTTCTATCATAGTCTTATTTGGACGTGGATTTTATTAATGTTACTACTGCAATTTGACCAATTGTCAAAAATGTAGCTGTTAGTACAGAAAGGTAGAATGTTTCCTAAGGGGCAAGAATGTAAGAATTGAGCAAACAGGGACACCTCATAAAAATACCAAGGAGCAAGGAATGTCCGTTAAGCCTAAGGACAGAGCTTCAGAAGGGTTTACCGAGCAAACATCCATCCCCAGGAGATGCCCTAGTTGCAAGGAGTATTGCCCCGTCCCAGGAATCGTCCAGAGTAAGGGGTGGATTACCCCCAACCCCTCCTACATGCAACTAGTATCTCCTCCTCACCTGGGGCACAG
The DNA here is from genome assembly GCA_019843815.1 of Montemys delectorum. Classification (NCBI taxonomy): domain Eukaryota; kingdom Metazoa; phylum Chordata; class Mammalia; order Rodentia; family Muridae; genus Montemys; species Montemys delectorum. The sequence goes on from JADRCD010183687.1 coordinate 49,230, forward strand.
AGGTCAATGAGAACAAAAGACAATGGGCTCCACCAATGAGAGATAACCAACTCGTGCTGTAAACCTATGTACTGAAAGGTATAAAAAGTGTGTGCTTTTGTTTCTGGGGGTCGCCTTTGCTTTGAATACAGGATGACCCCAGTATACTGGCAATAAAAACCTCATGTAAATTGCAGCAATCTCCCTCCTGATTCTTCATGAGTGGGGCACCCACGCCGAATTTAACAAGAACATAGCACCAATCACATGTCCATAGTAGGGCTACATCTTCATATCACATACTTATCATACACACTCTCATGTTAGTGCATATAGTACCTGCTTACAGTACCCATACCTGCCCAGCATCTCAGCCCTTCATGCTCACTCTTCCCTCTTCAATGTTAGACTATTCATTGGAGCATCACCATGGAGTTGAAAAGAAAGAGCACACTGTGTTTCTCGGAGTTCTGTTTGCCTGACAAGGCCCCTCTTCCATCTGTTTATCATCAATTTATTTTTTCCTGTAATTTAACTTTTTATAACTGAGGAAAGTGCTGCTGAGTTTCTTTCAACCTGCAATATTCCTTACTTACTGTATTGTATAATAAACTCAGGAAACATTAAATTCTAAGATTCTAGTACCAGTATCACTTTGGGGTCATTTTCTTGAGCAGCAGAAGTCTTTTATTCTTGTTGTTCCACCTTTCTGAGGAATTTGGAGCTTTTTATTGAAGTTAGGAATTTCATAACCCTGTCAAGGTGCATTGAGGGAGAAGTTAACTGATTGAACATCAGCACGTCTTGAAATGTTTGATGCTAATGATCTCAAAAAGGACCCTGTCTGAAGCATACTGGTCCCAAGTACATCTTGCTGTGTATTGCTTTTGCCCTCCACTGTGCTAGACTCTCAACATGAAGTATGGAAGCTTAGTTTACAGGACACAGTGGATAATTAACTGATACATGTGCATAGCCTTGCAGACCCGTGAGTACCTTCTCATTTTCTTTCTTCTGTACTGTTCCACGCCTTTACAGAGAGGAAAACCCAATTTCCATTTCAGGAAAAAAAATCAATAAGGAAGTAAAATTTTATATCTCTTAAGAGTCAGAGCATCTTAAATTTCAGCTACTCTTATTTATTTTTACTTTTTAAAGTTTTAAATTTAATTATTTTTTTTAACTTATTAACTCCTGCAATCCTTCCTCCGTATCCTTCTCCCCTTCTCCTCTGAGCAGGTGGGGGCCCACCTAGGTACTCCCCCCACCCTGACACTTCAAGTCTTCACAAGGTATCTTTGTTCAGTTCCGACCACGCATCTGACCTTGGGCTACATTCCTTCTTATGTCCTCTCTCAATTTGACCTGGTATACATACTAAGTTGTCCTTTGTCCAAGTTATTCAACCAGTTGTCCTTTTGAATGTGAACAACATAGCCTAGGGCTGACCCAGGTGGACTTCTCATGTGCTTTGACATAATTAGCATCTGAACATCCAGAAAGCCAATTTTGGAATCCCTAAGGAGGACTTTTCATCCCCACATCCTTAGGCACAATGGAAGGTGGGGTGTTTCTGTCTGATCATTAACCACTGAGCCTAAGACTAGATGGCTTTCCCATCCAGAACTGTAAATGAGTCTTTTCTCTGCCTTCTCTCTGTTTCCCTATTGTTTTCTGAACTTTTTCTGATTCTTTTATGGCACTGGTTCCCTGAAGGCAAACTGTATCCTCAAACTCTCAAGTAGTAGAACTGCCAGGATGACAGTTTCTTTTTGCCACCAACAGTTTTAGATATGTTCCATGCTTTGCCCAGGCTAAAAATTAAATCTTCCTGAATACTTTGGGTTGGGATGCACACAATTTACATCTTTCTTTCTAATTCATGTCTACAATTATGGAGATATTCTCCACTGATAACAATAAGTGAATTAGGTAATTAAGTCAGGGCTGCCCTTGAATTTCTACTATGGTGGTGTGCGATACATCATTTGCTTGGGGGGACCTTTTAAGCAACCAGGCCGATGATGCGATCCTCATCTCCACATGTTCATAGTAATTTACATCCTTGCCTCTTATTGTATTCTTTCCCATCAAGAACCTCAGGAATCCTTAGCATTGTTTTAAGGTCCACTTAATCTTTGGCCTCTTCTGATCTCTCATCTGAGCCTTTTATTCCTTTCAGCTTTTCAACCTCTGTAGGTATTACTTCTAGGACCCCAGTGTTGATCATTTGAAGTTTCTTCTTCAGTCCCCTGATTCCTTCCCCTCTAAACTCATTCTTTTTACAATCCTTTAGTCCTGAAAATGTTTTCCTACTATTCAAGGTCATGCAGTGAATTTGTACTGCCTCAAAATCAGAACCAAACCTAGTGCCCTTTCTATTATAATCTACTTAATTTTATAAGTTGCGATAGAAGGTTAAGAAATTTCCTAAAATCTACTATAAAAGCATGCTGTAACAGCAGATAAAGTTCCAGACTTGAGTAAAGGAGGAGATAGAAAGGAGAAATGCTGGAAAAGTTACTGACTGGGATGGGTTCACCATATAAATGAACTAAATTGTCTTTATTGAACCAAATTTATCAACCAGTGGAGACTCAGTAAGTAAGTCGTTAGCATTTAAAGGGGCATCAATAAAAGAACTTTGTATTGAACCACAGTGTGAAAGATTCTGTGAATCAAATCCATTGCCCACTGAGACAGCAGACTTTTAACAGAGCATATGGATTGCTTGTAACTGAGGATGACACCTGGAAGAGAGCAGCTTTCATACTATAGCTGAGTTCTCAAAATGGGAAAACTTTGTAGTGAATGGTGAAGATCAGTTTTGTATAAGTGTTAAAACTTGTGGCAGAATTGAGCCTTCCTGTTCACAGAGAAAGCAAAGAAGTCCATCTATCATTTTTATTTATGGTGGTGCTACAGGCCTATTTGTCAAGAGTAGATCAAACAGATTTTTGTGTATTTGCTGTCTTCCTTTGGTGTCCACTTTGCCCTAAAACACAAGTTTATTTATTTAGTCATCAAATAATTGGAAGACATCTATTCTATGCTAGGTACTATGCTCAGCATGGAATCTAAGAAAAACATGGCTACAGGGCTCCAAATCACTGGCAAGGAATTTACTACTGAATCCCCTGCATGTTTGTCTCCCTAGATAATTCACTGTGGCCTCTATGACCTTCACTGACAAAATAGCGGGGAATGAACAATTTTCCTCCAAGCCAGCTAATTCCTTGGTTATTATGAAGCTGATTGGATCTTTTGTATGCATTCCAAAGTCTCTGAAGAGAGTCCTTGAAGGTGTCACTCCACTAGAAGAGTGTCCTGAGACTCACTACTGAGGATAAATATCAGCCCAGTCAGTTTATGATGAGGTTTCATATCCATCTGACAGTTGGATCTTACATTTGGATTAAAAATCACTTTCATCCAGGGATGATGTTTCTGTGGCAATTTAGAAATATCACTAGGTTTGTTGTCTCTATTCTGTATATCATCTGTTTTTTAGGCTAGAGCTCTGAATTTCTGTTTAAACAATCACAAAAGCTTGGATTCACCTGACACCTACCAGATATCAAATTCTATGCGAGGTGTGTCATGGATATTCTTTCCTCATCTAACTGCCTTGTGAGTCACATAGCACTGTCCCCTTTTCACAAAGGAAGAAAAGAGGGTTGATGGTAGTGCCACAGTTGAAAGAGGTAGGACAGGGATGAAGTCTGTACCTGGTACAACCACACTGTTCTAAAGCAGAGAAGGTAGGGAAGGAGCAGGGGCAATTTATCTTTCCTAATGAGTCATTTCATAAATCAGAATCCCCAACATCTGTAGGATTCGAATGCTGTGAGTGCTCATGTATTTCCAAGAATGGGATTTCTACTCAAAGCCAACCCACACAAGGACTGCAAGTTACCGTGGACGGAGAGAGCCAACTGGCTTGGGAGTGTTCAAAAAAATGAAAACAAGCAAGAACAGACTACTATGTAGTTCTTAGAGCTGGCAGGAAATGTCTTGAAGGTAAATATGGCTGATCTCATGCTCTTTCTCTGGACAACTGGAGAGTACAGCTTTCAATAAGGGTGAATTTCTTCAGGTGCTGTTTGAATATGTCTCTGATACTTTAGTTAATAGCTTGTAATGTTATCATACAAAGTAACTGGTCTCACTAGGCTATTTTTGCATATATACACCACTATATTTTTATTTACCCTCCACTGCCCCCCCAGCTTCCACAGTCCATCTTCTGTTGGTCTCCTCCTGCCAATGGTTCTTGGTTCTGTTTTCAGAGTGTATATTTCCCACTACATTCTTCTTCCTCTCCTCCAATTCTTCTTTTAGACTTCCTTTTTCACCTCTCTATCTTTATACTCTTTCTATTTTCATATCTATCAGTCTATTTGATTTGTTGATGTATATATATATAAATTTAAATCTAGATCATGTGCTGAGAGAAATGTGGGATTTGTCTGAGTCTAGATGATTTCAGTAACCACTATAATCTTCATTTATCTCAGTTTTCCTGTAAATGCTATTGCTTTGATATGGACTAGTTGTAACATTGTCATAATGAATCTCCAGTAAACATTTATGAGTTGTCTTTATGGTATATAGTGTATAATGTATACTATATCATATATCATGTATCGTGTATTGTGTATCATGCACCGTGTATAGTGCATCATGTACTGTGTATAGTGCATCATGCACCACGTATAGTGTATCATGTAACGTGTATAGTGTATCATATAACATGTATAGTGTATCATATAACATGTATAGTGTATCATGTAACATGTATAGTGTATCATGTAACGTGTATCGTGTATCATGTAACGTGTATTGTGTATCATGCACCGTGTATAGTGCA
>JADRCD010183687.1:54088-80981 GCA_019843815.1 Montemys delectorum
GTATAGTGTATCATGTAACATGCACAGTGTATCATGTAACGTGTATATTGTATCATGTAACGTGTATAGTGTATCATGTAATGTGTATTGTATATACCATAGAGTATGGTGGCTTAGATTCTTTGGGCTCTCCAGAAGTAATATAACTGCATTATATATTAGTGCAATCTTCAGCTTTTGAAGCATCTCTCTACTGATTTGCATAGTGGCTACACTAGTTTACAACTCTAGAAGTTAACTCCCCATATCCTCACCATCATTTGTTGTTACTTGGTTTGTTTTATTGTTGTTGTTATCTTAATGTTTTGGCATATAGTAATTATATGTGCATCTTTATCCATGTACATCGCATGTGATTTGGCCATAAGCAGCCCACCCCAGTTACCTATTTGTCCTTCCTCCATACCTATTCCTTTCCTTATCCTTCCCAGCTGGAAGCATTTTATATGTGGAGTGTGTATATGTGTGGGGCGGGGCGGGGGGAGGACAGAGACAAAGAGACAGAAAGAAACTGAAACACAGAGAGACACACAGAGAGAGATGGAGGGAGGAAGAGAAGGAAAGAGGGAAGGAGGAAGACTCTGAGACTTAGTGAATTCCATCAGTGTTGTGTTAGAGGAGAATGGCACTATACCAGTGCACCACTGAAGATAATGTCTCTTCCTTAATGATAGAGCATTAACTACATAAATCCTCAGTCAGGTGTGGGGCCTGATAAGTCCACCTCACCTCTGCCTTCCCTGACTGAGCATTGACAGGCCTGATATTTTATAGATTTTATTTTGTACGTAATCACAGCATCCGCAACCTGTGAGTTAAAGTGTAAATAGCCATGCCATGCCAAAGGTAGCATTCCACTTCTCCTGTCCCTTCCTCCAACTCTTACATTCCCCTGTCCCTTCTGGAATATTCCCAGAGTATTAGAGAGGCTGCCACAGATGTGACATTGTTGACAGGGTGTTTGCCAATCACTTACTTTCAGTATTGGGTCAGTTCTGAATGTGTGCAGCCACCACCGACCCTGCCAAAAGAAGCTTCTCTGACAAGAACTAGAGAGTAGCACCAATGTATGGGCATAAGCAGAATCAGAAGGCCATTTGATGGATACATCACATCTTCCAACTACAGCAGTGGCTCCAACCTTCCTAATGCTGCAATCCTTTAACACAGTTCCTCATGTTGTGGTAACCCCCATAACCATAAAATTATTTTTGTGGCTACTTCATAACTATAATTTTGCTACTGTTTAAATCATAATGTAGATATTCTTGGAGAATTGCCCAAGGGGCCACAAACCACTGGTTGAGAACCACTGACCTAGAGTAGCTTGCCTACAGGATCTGTGACTTCCCTAGACATGAGCTCTTGGTTAAGTTCCCAGTAGAAGTTCTGTAGTGTCTCCTGCAGAGGCAGACTCAGTCGGGAACTTACCATGATTTCACCAGTTGCCTAGGCTGTCAGTGTTTTTGCAGACAGGGTCTCCAGCTGAATCACAACTATGGTTGACTCTCTCCCAGCAGCCCACATCTAACCTTCTGGAATGAAGACCATCGGGCTACAAGGATGAAGCTGCTAGCCCAAGTCTAACTTAATGTCTGTGTGTCCTGCAACCAACCAGTATGGCATTTTTAACCAAAACATCTTGCCAACTTCACCTGGTAGGCAATCAAGAGCGATTGTGTTGCTTATGTTATGATGATGGTTTTGAGGACCTTCTAGACCAAACACTGTATGGAAGTAGTCCACTCCTGTTAGTAGGACTTCTCGGTAGCTTCTGAGACTAGCTTTATCTACCCATATAGACTATTCCCATTCATGTTTTAGTAATTTTGGTTTTTATTAGCTTATAATAGATATTACTGTGTTTTCATACATTAATAAATTCACCAGAACTCTTAAATCCTCTTACTACCACCATTATCTCCTTCCACTTTCATATCACACACATTCTACTACCCTGCCCCACTTTAATAATATTGGCTGAGTCTTATGTAGCCCCTTTAGTTATTTAGGCTGTATACACATATCCAAATAAATGCTCATACATTAAAATTAGAAGCTAAAGCTTTTATTACAGAAAGAGCATCTGCTATTTATTTGTCTGAATCTAAGGTACCACATTCATTATATTTTTCTAAAAATTTAAGAATTTCATCTGTGTTTGAGGTAGAATAAAATCCCACTGTGTGTATATGCTACATATTCATTATCTATCCATCAGTTGATGGACATCTATCCAAAAAATACTTCCTTTCTATTATAAATAGAGCAGCAATAAGCATGAAGAACAAGTGACTCTCTGATAAAGATAGTATCCTTTGAGTATATGCATGGACATTATATAGCTGTGTAAGAATATGGTTCTAGTTTTGGGGTTTTGATAATCTACTATCAACAGTTGCTCTACAAGATTATGCTACGATCAGCAGTTCTCCTGTCTCCACACCTTCATCTGCATTTGCTGCCTTTAGTTTCCTTGATGATAGCCACTAAGACTGGAGTGAGAGGGAACATCAAAGCCATTTTAATTTGCATCTTCCTGACAGTTAAGGATGCTGAGAGCTTTCTAAAGTGTCTACTGGCTGTTTATATTTCTTCTTGGAGAACAGTCTGTTCCGTTCCTGTATTGGTCAGAGTTCTCTAGAGGAACTGAATGGATAGAATGAATATATAGTACAAAGGGGATTTAGTGGATTATCTTACACAACTCCAGCTAAGTAGTCCAACGACAGGCATCTGCATGGTGGAGAGACTGGGAACCCACTAGCTGTTTAGTCTATGGGCATGGTGTTGGGACTATGCTGTCCCTTTGTGATGATGAAGGCCTGGGAGATTCCTGGAGATCAATAGGTCTTCAGTCCGGTTTGGGATATTGATGAGTCTGGCTTCTGATATAAGCAGAGTATGATACAATCATGGCTTATTGCTTTGCTTTGGGGGATTTATTTTTTTTTTCATTTTCTGTATATGAGTAAATTGTCTGTATATGCCCAAGTGCATTGTGGGTGTGGTACCTCTGGGAGCCAGAAGGGGGGAAAACCCCTGCATCTGGAATTAAAGAAGGTTGTATGATGACATTCAGGTCCCAGAAACAAAACATGGGTCTTCTGCAGGAGCAGCAACTGCTCTGGATGTTCTTCAGGAGCAGCAACTATCTTTCCAAAAGTATTTTATGAGACCCTTTGTATCTATGTTCATTAGTGAGATATGTGTTTCATTTGTTGTACCTTTAACTGGTTTTGGTATCAGTATAGTATAGGCTTTGTAGAACGTGTTCAGAAATACTCTTTCCTTTTATATGAAATAATTTGAACAGGATTTTTAAGGTATGATGCATGCTGTCTGCAATGTGTTACACCATGTCTGATCATTTTTTGTTGTTGATGTGGTTTGGTGAGGATTTGAATTGTTGTTTCAATAGCAATGCTTGTTATAGACCTCTTTGAATTATTTATAGTGGTTTTGTTTAAATTTGGTATTTACATGAACCTAGAAATCTGATCATTTCTTTTAGATTTTCCTATTAAGTGAAATGTGATTTTAAGAAGTGGCCTGGCACTAGAAGGACAAGAATTCAGTTTCCAGCACCTCACAATCTATAACTCTACAGCTCTCAATCTGTACCTCCAGGCATCTAGTACCCTCTTCTGGTTTCCAAGGAGCTTACATGGTATATGTGCATCCACTTAGCATACACACATACACATAAATACTTTTCAAAGAAATGTATTTATTATTTCACTTCTGAATTGTATCTGTTGTAATATCTCCTTGTCTTCTTTATTTTTTATTTTTTTATTTTTTGAGACAGGGTTTCTCTGTGTAGCCCTGGCTGTCCTGGAACTCACTCTGTAGACCAGGCTGGCCTCAAACTCAGAAATCTGCCTGCCTCTGCCTCCCAAGTACTGGGATTAAGACATGGGCCACCACCGCTCGGCTCCTTGCCTTTTTTAAATTGGGTCATTTTTTACTTCCATCTTAATACTTTGGCTTAAAGGTTGATTTGTTTTTTTCTTTATATCCCCAATGAACTAAGTCATGATTTCACTGCTGATTTGAATGTTTTTTTAGTTTCCATTTTACTAGTCTTTGCCATGATATTAATTTCATCTTCTGCCTACTTCTTTAGAGTTGGACTTGCTTTTCCAGAATCCTATGGTACAAAATTAAGGTATCTGAGACCTCTCTGGTTTTAAAATGAATACCTTTATTTCTAAACTTCCCTCTTGGCACTGCTTCTATTATTGTACCCCTTGGCTTGGTGGTGTCATCTCTGTTTTCATTCAATAGGAATTTTTCCATTTTCTTCTTGAGTCCATGAGTGACCCATCATTCATTATTCAACAATATTTTTTTCAGTCTTTGTGAGTCTATTGGTTTTCTGTGGTTTCTGTTGCTGTTTATTTTATTTTATTTTATTTCAAAACAGCATGATTATCTTAAGAACTTTCTTCAGTTTTCCTGTTTTCATTGAGAATTGTTTTGTACCCTTGACCTGAACAATAGTACAGTCAGCTCCACAGATGGCCAGGAAGAATGTGCATTCTGTAGATGCTCAGACAGAATGTTTGTTGAGTATCTGGTAAGTCTGTTTGATCTATGCTATAATTTATCCCTAATATTTCTTTATTTTTATCAAGGCAATCTCTTTATTGGTGAAACTGGGGTATTGAAATCACCTGCTATTACTGTATTGATTATTCTGTGACTTACAACTAGTAGCAGTTTTTTCTATCATAGTACGTGTACCTGCTTTAAGTGACTATGTTTAAAATTGTAATTTATACTTGTTAATTCCCTGGTCAGTGATAAATTGACCTTCTTTATCTGATAGGATTAGTTTGGGTTTGAGCCCTACTTTGGCAGATGTTTGAACAGCCATGCTCTCTTATGTACTAGTTCTATTTTCTTAGAGAATTTGCTCCTTCCCCTCTCCCTTGAAATAGCATCTGACTTGGAAAATGAGGTGTAATTTTTATGAAAACAGCAGATAAATGGATCTGAGAATACTTCCTGTATTATTAGATTTTGGAGGAGATGCATTACATTGATATTTCATGTTATTTGTAGTTTTGTGTTCAGAATTGTACATTTAGAGTTACATCATTGATTGGATTTTTTTTTGTTTAATTTAGAGCACCCTTACCCTTCTACATTCAGAGCAAGGATTTTTAATGTTTGTGAGGGAATGAATCCTAATAGCTTTCAGTGTGATTTTCCTCTTTTAGACATTGTCAGAGCAGGAGTCTCTGTTCTTATTCCTCCCTTTGAGTAGAATAGTATCTACAATAGCAGACCTTATCTAAAGGTAGACCTGCTAAGTGGAATAAAAGTAAACTATAAAACAATTAGTCTTTATGCCCTAATTGTGTTAGGGAGGGAAAAGAAAATTAACAATACTTTGTAAAGTAATATGTTAGTTACTTTGCATATTTATTAAAAAGAAACAAAGAATAAAATACGTGAATACTAAATTTACATTAGTATTAGATGATAGAAGTAAAGAAAGTGGAACATAAATAGGAGAAATGGTAGGGACAAAAAATATGGAAGGATAGGGAATTTGGGCTAAACGTATATTGAGGAGAGAGGTTAGTATATGCTATCAGATATGTAGACCAGACCTGTCCCACTGTAGACACAGAGAAAGAGATTAAGAAGACACTATAAGATGGAAAGGCCTTCTATGTTTATGAATTGATAGATTTGATATTGTGAAAGTGGCTATAGTACCAAAAGTGACCAATAGGTTTGATTGCAATTGTCATAAAAAAAAAATCCAATACCATTATCTGTAGAAGCAGACAAAATCAATCCTGAGTATTATATGGAAGCTCAAAACCCAAAGAACCCAAATAGTCAGAGTTTGTCTGCAAAGAAAGATAATGCTGGAGGTACTGGAATATATTATCTCAAGTCACAGTGCACCGTCACAGTAATAGGACAGGATGATATTGGTGCAAAGAGACACGTAGATCAAGGAATTGAAGACCTAGAGTGAAAACTAGAGAAATGCAGCCACCTGGCATTTGACCAAGGTATAAAAGATATGTCTTGGAGGAAATAAGACAGCTTTGGGAAAGAGGATGCAGTTTATATGGCTACCATATAAACTGGTATAACAACTGTAGAAATCAGTACTGGGAGTTCCTTAAAAAATTAAAACCAGAACTACCACGTGACCATTTGGGTATATACCCAAATTACTCTATGCACTACTCCAGCGATCTTTGACAGTCTATGTTTATTGTTTACTATTTACAATAACTAGAAAATGGAACCAACCTAGATAGTAATCAATGATTGGATAAAAAAATGCATATGTAAAAAGCATATATAAATAATAGAATGTACTGAGCTTTTAGAAAAAACTTACAAAATTTGTGGGAAAATGGATAGAACTAAAATGTATTGAGTCAACTGAGATAATTTCCTCTCTGAAAGAACATGTTCTTTCATACCTTTCAAATGTTCACTTCTATATTGGATTGATTTTTATTTTTATTTTATTTTTTATTTACTTTACATCCTCATCTCAGCCCCCTGCCTCCTTTCCTCCTAGTCCCAACCTTACAAATCAGTTCCCCCCTTTACTCCCTCTTTACCTCAGAGAAGGGGAACCTCCCTTCAGTACTACCCTACTGTTGGGCATCTAGTCCCAGTAGGACTAGACACATCTCCTTCTTCTGAGGCCCAACCCAGAAGTCTAGATAGGGGGAAGAGGATCCAATAGCAGGGAACAGAGTGTAAAACAAACCCATCTCCTATTTTTAGGGGACCCACATGAAGACCAAGCTGCAATCTGCTTCAAATATGTAAGGGATCTAGGTCCAGCTCCTGCATACTCCCTGGTTGGTAACCTAGGTTCTGTGAGACTCCATGGTCCCAAGTTAAATATCTCTGTCGTTCTTCTAGCGGTCTCCTTGACCCTTCCAACTTGCTCACTTCTATCCCCCAGTCTTTCACAAGACTCCTTGGACTCTGACTGATGTTTGGCTGTGGATCTCTGCATCTGCCTCCATCAGATCCTGGATGAAGCTTCCTAGGAGACAGTTATGCTAGGTTCATATCTACAGGACTAGCAGATAACAGTAATAGTGTCTGGTGCTGGATCTCTCACAAGGGATGGGTCTCAAATTGGGGCAGTCTTTGGTTGGCTGTTCTCTCAGTCTCTGCTCCATCTTTACCCCTGAACATCTGGTAGACAAGAAAAATTTTGGGTTGAAGGTTTTGTGGGTGGATTGATGGCTCCCTCCCTCTTCTGGAAGTCCTGCCTGGCTACAGGAAGTGACCATTTCAGTCTAGATAACCCCTTCTGCTAGGAATCTCAGCTAGGGTGCCCCTAATAGAATCCTAGTATCCTCCCTTATCCCAGGGCTTGAGCTAGTCACCAGAAATGCCTGTCACAGATTTCCATTCTTTCTCCCTGCCCTTTCCAACCCGACTTCTCCCCAAACCTTTTCACCATTCCAGTTCCCCTTCTCTACCCCCTCTCTTATCCAGTTCCCTTACTCCATCTACTTCCAATGATCCCCTTCTGAGTGAGATTTGGGGATCCTCCCTTGGGACATCCTTATTATCCTGTTTCTTTGAGTCTGTGGATTGTAGCAAGATTGTCTTGCACTTTCTGACTAATGTCCACTTATAAGTGAGTACATACAATACACACTTTCTGGCTCTGGTTTACCTGGCTTGGGATGATATTCTCAAGTTCCATCCATTTGCCTGAAACATTCATGATATCTTTGTTTTTAATAGCTGAATAATATTACGTTGTATAGATAAACAACATTTTCTCTATTGAGCTGAGGGACATCTAGGCTGTTTCCAGTTTCTGGCTATTATGAATAAAGCTGTTATGAACATAGTAGAGTATGTGTCCTTGTGATAGAGTTGAGCACTTTTTAGGCATATGCCCAGGAGTGGTATAGCTGGATCTTGAGGTAAAACTATTCCTTCTTTCTAAGAAAATACCAAATTGATTTCCCAAGTGGTGGTACAAGTTTGCACTCCCACCAGCAATGGAAGAGTGTTCCCCTTGTTCCACATTATCAACAGCATGTGCTGTCACTTGAGTTTTTTTTATCTTAGCCATTGAACAGGTGTAAGATGGAATCTCAGAGTCATTTTGATTTGCTTTTCCCTGTTAACTAAGGATGATGAGCATTTCTTTAAGTGCTTCTCAGCCATTTGAGAGTCTACTAACTTGAATTGTCTGTTTAGTGCTGCACCCAGTTTTTAATTGTTTTTGTTTAAAGATTTATTTATTTTATATATGTGAGTACATTGTAGCTAGACACACCAGAAGAATGTATCAGATCCAATTACAGATGGTTATCAGCTACCATGTGGTTTCTGGGAGTTGAACTCGGGACCTCTGGAAGAGCAATTTGTGCTCTTAACCACTGAGCCATCTCTCCAGCCCCAACTGTTTTTTTTCCTTTTTTTATTGTTGGTGTCTAAATTCTTGAGTGTTTTATAAATTTTGATTATTTGTTCTCTGACAGATGTAGGGTTGGTATTGATATGTACAGAAAGTTGTGAAGGTGAGTGTTAGCCAATAAAACTCTATGGAAGGTCATGCAAGAAGAATAAGAAGTGTTGGTAAATGGAGGAAGTAGATGCATTGGGAGGGAGGAAGGGAGAAAGAGAACAAACACAGACAAATTTTATTTGGAAAATGCCATAGTGAAACCTCCTTCTTTGCAAGCTAATACAAAAAATAAATACATGTTATGAATGGCATGTCTTATTTAAAAAAAAACAAAAAACAAAAAACAGAGGTAAAAGAGCAAACAGCCTCCATGTAAGCAGACACTGATTCCATATTTGACGTTTCTATGTGGAAAGGAGAAAGTAAATTTATATCTCTTACCCTATACCACAATAAATTTAAAATAGATCAAATAGCATGAGATCCCACTCTCTAAAATTGCATGAAGAAAAACAAGCAGAATGTGTCAAAGTTCTGAGGTATCTTTATCAAACAACTCACAGGGAGGTAGGTCAGCCCTGGAACTGGAACTGTCATTTAAAAACCCGTGGTTTCTGGGGACAGCATTATATGCACGCGCAGAATGCCTGCTTTAAAACTGTCCAAAATGACATTTATTTAGTTAGCATATCAGGTAATGGGTTTTTACACAACTTTTCAGACATCTCTGGGTTCTTTGTTAACCCACACCTCATCCATACCTTTTGCTTAAAGCCTTTCCCTACGTTCTTTAACCATTTCAATGCCTACTATTGTGTCATAAGACTTCCCTGAACCCACCTACGGCTCCCTCCTTTCTTCCTTGTGTCTTCAGACACACATTTGAATTCAAATGCAGAAATCTAAAAAATTCAAAGATGAGATCAACATCTAAGAGACAGGAGGAAGAAATAGCATTTGTCTATATGTAGCCGGGTTACCTTGGTCAGTATATGCTTTTCCAAATTTCATTTTTTACTTAGTACCAAAAGAAAATCTATCGTTTGTGTAACATGTCTTCATTATCTACCTATCTACTGATAGACGTCTTGGCTGATTCTGTTGCCTAATTATTTTGCATAGAAAATAGTGAATGTACACTCTAAGGCAGGTATGCCTACCCCCTTTCCAGTAGCATCAACAATGTGAATAAGTGTGCTCATTCTGCAAAAACCTCAGCAGCTCTTGTTTTCTTGATCACAGCCATCCTTAGTGTGGTAAAAGAAATGCCAATGCAATTTTAGTTTACAATTCTCTCACATTAGACTATTGTGTTTCTTTTGAAAATATCTACAGCTCAGTTCCATAACTAATTTTTTTTTTTTTTTTTTTTTTTGGTTTTTTCGAGACAGGGTTTCTCTGAATAGCCCCAGCTGTCCTGGAACTCACTCTGTAGACCAGGCTGGCCTCGAACTCAGAAATCTACCTGCCTCTGCCTCCCAAGTGCTGGGTTTAAAGGCGTGCGCCACCACTGCCTGACTCCATAACTCATTTTTAATTCAGCTGTTTAACTAATCTCCTATCAGATGTAAAGCTATCAAAGATTCTTAATAATGTTTTTATTTTTGAGATTATAATTACATCAGTATCACTTACTTATCCTCCCTCCAAATGCTATGGACCTTACTCTCTTTCAATTTTATAACCTCTTTTTCTTTGAGAAAAATCCCATTCCTTAAGGAAGAGCGTTCCAATTGGTTATCCAGTCCCACATGTACATAAGAAATATACAGACTGAGTAGATTATAGTTATGGATTTAGAAATAAATGCACACACACACACACACACACGCACACATGCACGCACACACGCACATACATGCACATTGAGAGCCACCTTTGCTTGATAAGCATAGTTATCATTCCTCAGAGAAGAAGCTTCTCCTTAGAACCAAAGGACCCCACCACAACAACGCACAGCTGGCGCTGACTGCGATGCAGAGACCCATACGGCATAAGGAAGCCAGTCCAAGCGGCTAGCTAGCTAGGGCTACATCTCAGTTCCTGTATCCTTCACTTGGGCATCTTCACAGAAGAAGACACAAAGTTTTGAAAAGCCACAACAGCAAGATGTTTGCTGGGAACAGCCTTTTATGAAAATGGCTGCATAAAGAAGACAATATCAATAAATACGCTAAGGTGGAAGGAGGAGAGATGTCTTGAGGTCCCAACCAGAGACAACTACAGGCAATGGTTTGAGGCAGGGATAATTAACCTCTCCTAGGAATGAGCCCACTATATGGATATCCAAAACAAAGTGGTCATTCATGAAATTGTATATACACAAACAACTAAGTATATTCAGAATCTTGTGTTTCTATATGTCTGTATTTGTGTATAAATATGTAGTAATAATCAAAGAAAGGATGCTGTCAGTTTAGGGAGATAAGAAGGGTTGGAAGGAGGGAACACAAGAGAAGCTGGAGGGAAGAAAAGGAAAGGGGCAAGTAATATAATTGCTTTTAATTTAAAATATATTAAACTAATAACTAAGTGAAAAATAATAATATATACATGTATATCTATTTATCAATATCTACTTATATATGATAGATAGTAGATAGATGATATACATACATAATAGAAAGACAGATAATGGGTAGATGATAGATAATAGATAAATAATAGATATACATACAGACACAGATAGATGATATTAAGTAGATGATACATAGATAATAGATAAATAGGTAATAGATAGACAATAGATGAGAAAGTGAGTGAGAGAGAGAGAGAGAGAGAGAGAGAGAGAGAGAGAGAGAGAGAGAGAGAAAATCAGCTAAATATCTTAGTAGTTAGGAGCTTGGCTCCTCTTGTTGAAGATCTGGATTAGTTCCCAGGAACCACATGAAATCACTCACAGCTATCTGTGAATCCAGTTTCAGGGCCTTCAAAGCCCTCTGGCCTGTATAGGCATGTGTATACACACTGTGCATATAAAATCATACACACATACACAAATATATATATATTTGTATATATATGTATATATACAAGTTTGTATATATACATATATACAAATATTCATATTTGTATATAAACATATATACAAATGTATATTTGTATTTATACAAATATTCATATTTGTATATATACATATATAATTTTAAAAATGAATAATATGCTTCTTAAGTAAAACATTACTCAAAATGTTTTATTATGTTTGTTTAACTTTTTCATTGTCTATTGGGATGAGATGTATTTAAAATTGCTTAACTAATAAATGGTAAATTGGTATTCTTTAACTGTTATACTCTTCAATGTATTGTAAAAATATGTTCTTTAACATTTCAGACAACTTTCTGAAGTAGGAATTATAATTATACTCATCGTATGCATCAGGGAACTGACACACAAAGATAGCATCATCAATCTTGTAGAGCTGGCTGTGATTGGAATCTTCATGCTTTGCCAGTAAACTCTGGGATGCTAGGTGTCAGCACCCTCTACATAGTTAGATGATAAGATAAGATGCTCTCTTGTTTGTCATTGTGATGTCACTGGACACTGTTCTTTAGCCACTGAGAGATAAATAGCTATCTGCATCTTGGTGAAAAGTCCATGTTCAGTCATCATTGCAAAAGGACTTCAGTTATGTTCATAAAAGGCATTCAAAACAGAAGAAATGGTCTCAACTGACTCCTCCTTCCAATGATAGTTGTATCACTGTTGGTATCTTATTGATAATTCTCGATAAAATATAAAATGTCTTGAAAATCTTTGTCCAAAGCAAGATACATATTTCAGGCTCATCAGTAGTTTCCCAGACTGGTTCTGTAAAGGTGCCATATTCCCTGGAGCAGGCCCTCCCATTAGACATATTCTTAATTGTTGCTTTCCTCTCTGTGCATAAACTGGACAGAAATAGAAACCTTTCCCTGAATAATTAATGAAGTGGTTCTGGCTTTTCTAATTAGCACTGGCTGTTATTTACATATTCTGCTGGCTCAGTCACCCCCTGTCCTCAGTCCAGTCTGTGTAGGCATTCCTTTAGCCTTTGGTGCAAGATTCACCCTACCTCATCGTCTGTGGTTCTGACTGCCAATCACAAGGCCTCTCATTCTACTGTGAATTTTGTCTCTGGAATATACTCATCCTTGGGTTTTTAAATATAGGTTTTTATCTTTAAGAAATATTACTGTCTCCATGAATATGACTTTTATTTCTAAGGATCTTTAATAACTATAGGAAACTAACAATTTGATTTAGAAATAATTTTATCTCAATTCACTGGCTTGTTTTATACAACAAAGCAAAATGTGGAATTAAGTATTACTTTCATTATTAATATAATGTAAAAATTGGAGGAACAAAATTTCATTAATGAAAATGTCTGTAGTTTCAAACTGATCATGAAAGTCTCATTTTAGCTTAGGTAGTTATGTCAAAACATTCTTCTTTACAAATTGTAGATAAATGAGGTTAAAGCTATGTTCACAGTTTTTGGCATAGCAACAACATTATTGCTAGTATGTTGGAGTATTAATGGGTGCTAAAATATCCACTTTAGTAGTAATTTACTTAGTTGTAAATACACCAAAGAAATGATGGAGAGCCATTTACAGAACTCAATATGTAACATTCTCTTTCAATGGAAACCGTGTGTTAGTGGATGTGGTGGTGCACTTGGTAAATGGTAGAGGAGGAATGGTTAAAAGGAAGTTATCAAATTCTTGTACATATGAGACCTTTCTTCTACCCATGCACTTCCAAAAGTATAACCAAGAACAAGGCAAAGAACTGGAGTGACAGCCTTAGAATAACAGGTTTTGTTTGTAGTAGAACAGTAACCAAGAAGACATGCACATCTTTGTCTAGAAACTTGTGCACAATTTTTTTTGCACATTGTATCTGGAAGGATAACAATTAATGTGCTGATGCAATGATTTAGCATCATAGAGGTTTGAAAATTTGGTCATCTACTTTTTAAATGTCTTCCTCTCTTATAGTACTTAGCTCAAATGCATTTTGTGTCTCCAACTATCAAATCAATATTCTTCCCATCATGATCCCTGCTTTCATGGGGCATGCGATGCTGTGACAGGTTCCTCAATAATAATCAGTCTTCAAATTAAATGCCAATTAAAATAAAAGACCACAAGCAAGTGATGTGTAGGATTTGAACATAGATAAGTAGTCCTACTCAATTATCAGTATGCATATGTGAGTCAAAGAAGATGGTATTTAAATAACAGACAGGATTTGTCAAATTAAATCAACTGTAGAATGTAGAAGATATATAAATGTATTCCATGATAGTTGGAACATAGAAGCTGTGAAAAAAGAAAGATGTAGTCACTGCTGTAAGAAATAGGAATCCATTGAACTTGTGATCTCATACTGTCAGGATCATGTGATGCCTCATAGCTCTGATTAGGATTCTGAATAGATAGAGCCCTAGAAACTCACTAGGGCCTTAGCAAATTAGTGAAACTACCAGTTTTAAAATAGCATTCTAAGTACAACACAAGGAAGAGATTAGAAAAAGATACAGTTTGAGAAGATCATTCAAGAACTATTTCAACAAAAATAAAGTCTCCCAGTTTTTACAAGACAATGGGAAAAAACTGGGGAAAAAAAGAAACCCCACATATACTAGGATTTTAGCAAAGGAGATAGGATGGAGATAACCCATAACTGTAAGACATGAACTTCTAGAAAAGCACGCTTCTGTGTGTTAGAAGAATACAGAGTTGGAATATTATGAGCTACATTCATCTATGGTGAGTGGTGGCACTGGAGAGGCAGGTTGGGATCACTGTATCAAGATCCTTTTATGTGAATCTGGCAATGAATAGAAATCTCCGAGGAGTATGAGGATGATAAAATCAGATGTGGAGTTCAGAGAAGTCTCCTTGGAAGTATTAGGGACATCATTTGTAAACTAAAGCAAAAGATAACAAGGGAATAAAGGAGAACCAAAGTTAAAGTCCTGGGAATAGGGTTGAGAACCTATGGGTAGATCCAGTTAACTTGAATAAGGTAAACTCTTGAGCATATTCCTTCATTGTGGGGAAGGCAAACCTGGATGAGACCCTTCTTTTGGCTACACTATGGCAAAAGAAAGAAAACTTGGGAAGGAGCTACTGGGTTTAAATTTGTTCCTGAAATTCTTTTCTCAAAATATCCTCCTCTGCATGTATTTTCTGTTTTTCTCTACAAACATCCATGGTCTGTTTTCCATAGCTGCTTTGTTGCCTTAGATATACATGGAAGAATCTACCTGTCCAACTCTTGTTCCGTACCTCACAAAATGGAATTTTTTTATCTAACACTTTTCATGAATTTCTATTGAGTTCCTGAAGGCTATTGGACTAGACACTCAGTAAGTAATTGTTAATAATCAGCATGTATCTGGAGCACAGTGATGTGGAAATGCATTTATGCCAAATTGCCAATGCCAATTTCAACCTGGCAGTAAAGAATGAATAATGGGAACAGGAGCTTTCAGATCCGCTGGGAGAGAACTATGACTTTCTCTTCCTGATATAATTACTCACTGTGTTGGCACACAGTACTTCCAATCAATTAATGTGTGATTTAAGCTTACAATAAACATTAGAAGGTATTAGTCTCCTGAATAAGAGATAAACAATACTTTTTCTACTCATATATATGAATATCAATCATATATATATGAATGAATAATGCAACTATCACTATACATTTGCAGTTCACATTTACATTTCTTATATGCTAATCTTTTTCTAGTCATCTTTGGAATATCTTTCAAAATGCTTCAACTCTACACTGGTAAGTAATAGCGTGGCAGGAGGATTGTTCCTGGATTAAGATTCCTGATTTGAGCTCCAAATGTATTAACTTCTTAGAATTTTAGTATAGATTCTTCATTCGTGTTTAACCACATTGAATCTTAATTTTGTCATCTGTAGTAGACGTTGTATTGATGTTTAACTAAAAGGTCATGATAGTTATGCCATTCTATTTTAGTACAATAATATATTATTCCTGAAGATAAGTTTCTTAATTTCAAGAAATGTAATAAAATATAGGATAGAAATTTCTAAGATTTATAGATTCTTTTTGAACCATATGTAGTATAAAAATAAAAAAAAACTATTTGCATGGTAAGGAATTAAAGAAAACTGAACATCATGACTTTGTTGGTCCAACAAAGAAAATAGTTTAAATCATAATCGATTTTCCTTCTAAATGGTTGTGGAATCCATCCCTGAGATAAAATTCTGAAATGATGAGGGGCCCTTAAAATAGACAGATGGTGACCTGAGAAATTTGGAACCCGTCCTGAAGATTGAAACATAATATCAAAGGGTATTGAATAATATATTAATATGTATATACAGAAAATGAGGAAATGAGAAGTTAAAGGATCCATTCCCTGGGTCTCACCAGACAATGATGCTCCAGTTTGGTCATCTGGACTTCCTCTCTGTGGTATCTATGCTCTGCAATGCTAACAGTTGCTGGACCTTTGCTAGACCTTTGCTTTACATCTTTCAGCCAAGAATATAAGAAAGAGGCAAGTCATGATTGATACATTTGTCCCAGCAGTTCTGTTCACTGGTCTTTGGTACTGGGTACACGGACTCTATATACCATTGATCACGATGCATGAAGTTGCTTGCTGACACTGTAAGCACATAATATGTTTACTTAAAGACTTCTAAATTTTTATATTTTTTATTGACTATTCAATAGCGAAATTCGATTTATTACTTTCTCTAAAACAATACATGCTTTCAGGGGGAGGAGTTATCCATTCCAGAAAGTGCTAGATAAAATAACACAGCTTTATTTATGTTATTTTTAACTCAATGATTATCCCAAGTGGTGAAGTAAGGATAAGAAAATTATTAGTATTCATATGATATGCAGAGTGAGAAAAGACTTGTGAGATCTGTTATCTTTAAAGGCACGGTAGAAAGGAGGAGTGATCAGGTATAAAGGCTGACTCCAGGCCTCTCTATCTCTTAAGTTAATTTCTGTTTTTATGTATCTTATGTTTTGCCCTATAGCAAAAAAGTCACAAAAGCTAGAGTTTTCTGTCCAAAATGAACAAGAATTTATAGAAAGAGATAATAACTTGTCTCATTTGAGTACACCCAGGATCTCTGAATACTAGTGCATAGAACATAGTTCATGGTCACTAAATTTGAATTGTGGCATGTCGTGACGTATGGTGTTACTATTTGTTATTCTGAGGAGTGGATATAGATAAATAGAAACTACCTTTTCTGCCTTTTAGATTCAAGTGTTCTGTTTTATTTTTATATAACCATTAGCTACTCACAGACAACTTTATAAAGACATTAGGTATTGTTTTATATTTGAAAGGAAAACAAAAATTATATTTAGCCGTTAGATACTGAATGATATCTATAGCTGTGTATACTTTTACAACATTGAAATTTCCAATTTATTTACTTTCTTGAAGAATTTTTCTGCATATATTAGGTTTGAGAAATATTAAATATTTTTGGCTGGGTTTGATGATGCTCACTGCCAGCACTTGAGAGACTAAGAGAGGAGATTTGGGATTTGAAGATATCCTAAAGAAGCCCCCATTCTCTACTCTCTCTCTCTCTCTCTCTCTCTCTCTCTCTCTCTATCTATCTATCTATCTATATGTATATGTATATCTCTGTATATATATGTACAACACACATACACAATTTCCACGGCAACAACAATAGTGCTTGGGGTGTTCAAATTACCTATTGTCTACTATACATACATTGCATTTCTGTGCAGAACTGTTGATGCTATATCAGTGTTATCCAATACAAATTTGGCAGAAACATACTTTCTAATTTGAACTCCTTAGGTTTTTCTTAAGAATTCCCTCTTGACCTATACCAGGAGGTTATTCTTTAGGGACAGGTCCCTAAGATCAGAAAATAAAGAAGAGAGGAAAGTTTTGGACCAAGAAGTCTAGTGCAAGCTATGTCTCATATAAATCATCATTATTCTGAAGTACGGCAGTTTATATACAGTTTGCAATGAAAAGGTAGGACAGCATCAGCAGAAAGCTGTTGTACAATGGAACAAAATCAACAGGAAGCTAATCAGGCAGTGTCACGCAAGAAAACCACAGGACTCCATAGGTATCTCACAAACTGAACAAACAGGGGCCTTGAGATTGATTACTCTAGTCTCTTTGGGATTAAAAAAAAAAGATACAAGTTCCCAGGAACCAAAATCTTAACTCTTTCCAGGCTTTGGCCCCAGGCCCAAATAAGAACACAGTAGGTTGTCCCAGGGGCAAGGTCAGAAAACTAGGTTTACTTGTTCTTTTATAAGGAGCTCTGAGAAAGCCTTGGAGCATTCTGGTTCACAATGGCTACTATAATACCATTGCATGGACTCTTTTATCAAATTATATTATTAGATAACCAATTTTAATTTACCCCTATGTAATCTTTACCCAACAATGGGATGTCTTCAGTTTTCTTGTATAACATTTTTATAGCAATTGCTGCTCTTGTCTATCTTATAGAATGAAGTGTTGGATGGCTTCTATAAAATTCATTTAACACCACAGGAGTGATTCCATATAAATAGCAAAGAATTTCTCAGGTGAATTGGCAAGGATGGTTGTTATTGTGTATCAGTAAGAAATCACTGGCTGATGAAAAATGCAAGAAGTGGGAGGGATAGGTAAAGGATAAAGGGACCAGAAGTCCATACAAGCATAGATCTCTAGTTTATGCAGTTCTTCTGTTGAGGGACCTTTATTTCACACACACACACACACACACACACACACACACACACACACACACGCACGCACGCACGCACGCACGCACGCACACACGCACATGCACATGCACATGCACACACATACCATACCTCTCTTTGCTAAACCTATCACTATCCTCTCCTATCCAAATCTGTTCTCCTGAAAAACATTTTTATTACATTTAAATATGTGTTAAATATATGACCATGAGGGCAGATGTCCATAGAGGCTCTGGCCTGGAGCTAGAGTCACAGGTGGTTGGGAGCCTTCTGATCTGGGAGTTGAAAACCTTGGCTCCTCTGGAGAAGCTATGCACACTGCTATCCATGGGGGCATCTCTCCATCTCCCAATCCAGTCTTTTTTCTAATTTCTCCCACTCAGTTATTTTTGTTTTCATGCTTTTCCTCGTGTAGACTTTGAGATGACTCTGAAGCCTGAGTGTTACTAGAGGTCAGAGAGTTTAAATATCATGCCTAAAACATTTTGTACAGTCAGTGAACAAGTTAGCCCTTCCCTGGTTCCTAAAGTTAACACTTTTCCATAAACCATTGTAGAAAATAAAATATTTCATAGTTTCATTGATTAAAGTATCTTTTGTACTTATTTTCCTTCTCAAATAACTTAAAAGTCTAAACAATGAAAAGTAATATATCATTTTTTTAATGTGAACGGGGTAAAATTGCTATCATTTTTGCAGTCTATAGATAGAATAAGTAATGTGTGGCACAGATCAAAACTCGATGTTCCTTGTTCTTTGAGAGTGGACTCCAATCTCTACCTGCTATGCAGGTCTGTCACATTAAATATAAACCTCAGGTAGCAATACTATTTACTTTAGCTTGAGGCGATAGTTACTAAATTGAGAGAGTTGTCTAAGCTCATTGACTTTTAAGATCAAAAAGGCCAAAGTCATAAATGGAGTAATTCAACCAGAGCATTATAATCTAAATTTCTTGTGTCTTAATTATGATAAACTTTGAAGTAAGCCTAGCCACTCAAATCTACTGGTGTACAATTATAATGTAAGTTTCCTATAAACTGGTATTAGATTACCTCAACATCTGCATTTTAAATGCTATCTCCTGTTCTTTATCCTACTTCGAGAAATGTTGTCATTCTTCAAACTTATAGAAGAGTAGAGGATAGACTCACATTTTCTCAGCTTCATTTTAAGAATAAGAATATGGAGCATTAAAAGATAAAGTAATTATGTCATAGCTACTCTGGAGTTTATGCAAGATGAGTAAGCAAAAAACTATAAAACTTCTCAATCTGAGTTGAGCCTAAGGTCCAGATCAAGCTTAGTGTTTTGCATAAATGTATCCAAATATCAATTAAGTGAATAATTGTACCTTATATTTGGTTGCTATTATTGGTCCAAAAGTGACCACACCTAAAAATGTTGAGTTTCTCCAAGGAGATGTCTTCTATTTCTATAGCCTTCTACTGGAAAGTGTTTAGTTTGAAATGTTTCTGAGCATTCTACTGATGTGGCCCCTGCTCTCTCAAAGTATAGGCCAATTGTGGCTGCAGTCTATATTGGTCAAATCATTATCTAATAAGAGTTTACCAAGAAACCTTTTATTGCAAACAATAGAAATAAAAAAAGAAGATGACTAATAGCTGGCCCAATTAAATTCTCTCTTGTATTAGTGCCATAAAGATGAAGAAAGAGCAGAAGAAAACTAAGATCACAATGTAGCCAGATCCATGAGGAATCATACACAACGTAAGATGCTGAGAGAGCAAAAGATAGGCAGAGGGAAAAGAATGCACACAGAGGAAAAAAATTGTTATGTACAGGTTATGTGCACTAGCTTTAGGAAGCCCATGACACTGGAGCTGTACACTGCATGCATGGAAGTAATACACATTGCTCTTCGAAGATGTTGAGCCTGTAAGCTTGGGATGCCTCTGGCCCTGTGTTTCTCTAGTTCTAGTTCATAAATACCATTGCCCATTGTATTTGATTTCTAGATTTTTAAATTATCTTTACTATAAACTGTCTTTTACAATAACATTTTGTTGCTTACCTAGATAGTAATATTGAATATACAGGATTAAAGTATAGTTAAAAATAACATTTTTATTTTTGAAATTAAAATATACTTACATCATTTCCCCATTCCTGTTCCTCCCTCCAGTTTCTCTCATGTATCTGCTTGCTCATTCTCTCTTTCTTTCTCTCTCTTTCCCTTTCCTCTCTTCCTCTTAACATATATATGTTCCTAAATATGTAAATACAACTTGTTCAGTCTATATAATGTTACTTGTGTGTATATGTGTTTCCATTGGGTATTGTATGACTAATTAGTGTGCTCTTTTCTGGGGAAGACTATTTCTCAGCTCCCAGCATTCCTTAGTTGCCTGTAGTTGCCTTTGCCTTTTAAACAAGGATATCACCTTCTCAAGGCTTGTTCTTTTCTGAGCATCAATCAGACCCTTTGTTTTGGCCCTATCCAATTTGCATCATCTCTCATACAGCATAAGGCAACAATGATCAATCCAGTCTCTAGAGTAATCTACAAGTACCTTTCCAAAGCCCTCTGCCTGAAGCACTTCCTTTAACCTCTATACATCTGTCTTGAGTGGTCCTCTTGGGCTACTCTTGGCAATATATTTAGAAGGAAATCCGGAATTTGATTACCTTTAAATGAGAGAAGGATTTCTACTAGAAAGAACAGTAATCTAATTTAAGTGTGCGATTGAAACATCTTTGCCCTGCTGTTCCACCCGGGCCTCAAGTGACCCCCTTTCTCTCTGATATATTACCTTTGGCATTCTGAAGTTCCAGAACATGCCAATGAAGTTGTTTTAATCTGACTTGTTTGGGAAGAATGGCTTGTGATTGTAAATTCTCTTGCCTGCTGATATATGCATCGGCCATTCTGGACTCTGCTGAAGAGAATTCCCTATATCTCCAAGGAATCATATGAAGTAAGCCATGTCTCATGAGCCATATCTGCATAATTATTCTATGAATGCATTACAGACCTAGTTAGTTCACTATTCTAGGCTTTGATTTCTTAATCAAATTGGTGTTTTCTAATACCAAACAAAGGCTTTGATTTGTGTAGCAATGTGTTTGTGGTACCAAACACATATTCAATTTAGTTTCAGTGTGCTTTATGTGGTTTTATGAAGTCAGACTTTTAAAACATTGTTTTTATATATAGGAAAACTGAGTGGAGAGATGGATAGATTGGCTTTACTAACAATATGAACAATTTTTGCTGAAATTACTAAAGACTGTACCCCAGATTCATAATATAGGTCATGATGTTTCAACAAACTCTTTTGCATCAGAATTGTAGACAAGATGCCCATCTCAGATTTCATTTCCGAAACACTTATGACATATATGATTTTTTAAAAATATGAACATGGAAAATAGTCCCACAGTTATGCCATAAAATGCTCATGGAAGACAAGCTAGTACAGAATTTGCTAAAGGAAAAATGACACTGGCTTTTCCCATCTTCTTATAAAGCCTGCTAGGCAGAGAAGAAACAAAGGACCAAAGTTCACAGTGTCTGGAGTTCAGTCAGGGGATGTTGTACGTTCTAAGAGGTATGGGAGAAATTATTTGCTTGTAAAAGAAAGTGGGAGGAATTCATATTTTGATTTGATTGAGGTGGACACCTGAAGGGAAAGGAGGCACCATAAAAGGGGAGAAGGCATGATTGCCATGATCAAGAACCAAGCTGCACTAGCTAACTGGCATGTAAAGCATTTCCAATGTCTGATTTAAAGATGCCAGCCATGTTGTGGTGTGGACGTGACTTCTGTGATACTGAAATCCTAATACATCATGCCTTGTGTACTAGACAGGGGGGAGGAGGACATAGTGGGAGTAGCTACTGATGTAAAAATGAAGAGTGAGTACATGCAAGGACTGTGCAGAAGGATGAGCTAGAGTTGAGAGCATGGAATTTTGCATAAGAAATACAAAGCTTCTATACCTGATTCTGACTTAATTAGTCTAGAAAGGTTCATATCTTCAGAAAGATGATCCAATTCTGTATTAGTCACTCTTGCTCCACATTTGAGAGTACTGTTGCCACAAATTCTTCTATTTTACCAATTTTAGCAATGAGCAAAATAAATCAAGGAAGATAAGACATTTATCATCAATTTTTTTAGCAGCTAAGAGCATCCGTTTCATTATAAATCAGAGTTAAAAACAAATGTACAATGTTGTCCAAAGTTCAAAATTTCCCCCAAATAAGTGAGTACCAAAACATTTAATTTAAATCCCAATACAGAGGTCTCTAAATGAGATTTCATTCAAACAATGGTAATAATAATGACTGTATTAATGTAAACTAGACTCAGTGATCTAAACAAATGGATAGATAGCTAATATTTATTAAAGCTTACTCTCCTAACAGATGTGGGATATAGGATTATCATATTTAGTTTCTCCTCTAAATAGAATTCTTTTTTTTTTTTTTTAGCATAGAATAGAGTTTATTTATGGCATGGGGAGGGGAGTTAAGAGGGTAGCAGAGGCAGAAAAAGGCAGAGAGAAGGAGAGAGTAGAGAAGTAGGGGCCGACCATAGGTGGGGGGTATGGGGAGAAATGGGGAACAAAGGGGCAAGAGGCAAGGTAGAGAAACAGAAGTAAGGGGGGGGCAAACAGTCCCTTTTATAGGGCCAGGCCTACCTGGCCATTGCCAGGTAACTTCGGGGAAGAGCATACCTGCTGCCAGGTATATGTGGAGGTGGAGTTTATACAGAATACCAACATTCCCTTGTTTTAGTTTAGTTAAGAAAGAAAAAATTAGAAAGAGGTGATGGCGAAGCAGGAATAGGGTTGTCATGATATCTGGCTGCTTCATGCTGACATTGGGGCAACGTGGCTCTGGGGAACCTAGAGGAATGGGTATGCAGGATGTTTGTCCTGTCTTAGGAGAGTTGGCTGTTTCCTTGCTGTCCAGAGCCTGGGGAGCCATCTGAGGATAGGTCAGAAGGAACAGGTCCAGTAAGAAGCGTCTGTGAAAGGAGATGGAGCATCTGAAGGTTGCTTCTCTGGAGATATCCTGGGTGTAGAAGCACCTGGACTTGACAAGATGTTGAAACACATTGTTATAGGTAGAGAATAAGATTAAGTATGTTTGGGAGAAAGAAAAAAATTGTTTTTTAGGATGTACAATTGAAACCCAGAGGAATTCCACGCATTGGAATAGGTAGTAAGTGGGAACTTTGGGCAGATGTACTACTTATCTGGAAGGAGTCTATTTGGTTCATGAGAGGTAGATCTGAGTGGATTTTCTGTACCTTATAAGTTTATAAAAGAGATAATATGAATTAGCAACATGAAAAGTCTTTAAGATGAGCCTTTTGTGGAGTAGAAGGAACAAGATTAAAAAATTGGATTGTATAGTGAAATGTTTTATTAGAGTTAGGCAAATTTATAGGAACTCAGATAATGTTATGACAGTGGCATAGCAAGAAGAGGAAATATGAAGCATTTAGTTAATGGAAACAGAGTTTAGGTAAGGAGATAATAGATTATGTCTGTGAAAGCTTTCTTCTAGCTGTCAATGTAGTCAGAAGTATGAGGAATAAACAAAAATCTAGCAGTTATATATCAGTTATGTATAATTTAAAAAATGACAGAGTCCACTAGCCAACAGTTCTTCGTGGTCTCTGTGGTCTCAATGACAACTTGGGCTGTCAGTCTGGTTTCCAAGCACAGAAGATGCAGGGCTTTTTCTCTGTGGAATGGAGACAAGTGACATGAGAAATGGCTTACCTTTATTTTAGCCAAGTCATTTGACTCAAGAATATCCAGTTTGTCCACTGTGTATTTCAGTGATTATCATATCACAATCCAGGCGGCATCCTGTAGCTGCATCCCACCTTGAGGGAGAAACTTTAGAGGCTTTTGGGAATTTTGTCTGTCATAAACTTAATAGTTAACAAGCTTCTGACAAGAATGAGCACTATATAGACTGGTTATAACTAAATAGAATTTAATAGCAGTAGTTAAGATAGGATAGGAATGAGGATCTTAAGTATCTTTGACAGGTTGTATAGGTAGAGAAAAGTACATTGTTGTATTAGCAAAGAAGACATATGGCTAGAACCAGAATAAGAGAGCTGGCAGCAGTGGCATAAAATTGTGGTGACAGAAAATTAGTTTGTCTAGGCAGATTTAGGCTTGTGACACAAACTGAGCATACAGGTCGTGAGAACAGACCAGGGGTGTGGTAGTGTGGATAGTTAAATGTTTGAGCATAGGAGACTTTTTCCATTTACCAGACTGCTGGCAGTATGTGTGAAGATCCCTTAAAACATACATTTGAAGATATCACAGCACCCATTTGGGGGCTTATTGAACTATTTGTACTGGCATCCTGAGAACAGTCCAAAAACCAAAAAGAAATTAGCCAGGCTAGTGGCCCAAGTTGTCACGAAGGCCCCCTCTGGCTTACTGTGGAAAGAGCCCTACCTTGGTACTTAGGTGGTGAAAGCTTGTGATTCTCATATCTACCAGCTGAGGGGGCCGTGAACTTGTGTACTTACAGCAGCTGCAGTTGCTGGTTGGTGGTGTGACCACCAGTCCACATAGCTGTGATCTCTGCTGGTCCCCCGCTATGGAGCTCTGCAGCAGTTGTTGACAGAACCACCAAGTTCCCGAGTCTCTGCACCAAATGATGTGTTAGAACAGCTCTTATCAAAACATACCACATTAGGCCCAAACAGTTTCCCTTGTAAGAGGTTTAATTGGGAGAGTTGGGGTGGTGGTGGAAAGAGAAGAGGGGAAGAGTGGAATTCTTATTATACCATGAGGGATAAGAACATTACGTAGTGTCTTAGGTTGAACCAGTTATGCCATACAAAGGCCAATTACTCAGTGAAGGATTTGTGAAATAAAGGTGGGCAAGATTATCTAAGTAGACACTGGCTAGGGAAGAAGTGAGATTCTCTTCACTGGAATCCAGAATGACCAATTCACGTATCAACATTCTTTCTCTCTTTAGAAAGGGTAAATGGAATCTTTAGGAAGTGTTGCAGCCGGCCAATTATAGAATATTTTGATCAGGATGGGCTCCAGGGAACAGCTCTTGGTTCTGCTTGATTTCCTTCTTGGAGTCTACACTGGACCTTTGGACTAAAGATTGCTTATAGGTACCTGCCCTTTAGCTACTATTACATGGTTTAAGTGCAGTTCACTCATCCATACAATTGCATTTCTGTAGCGCTCCTTAGCCCACAGTCAGCTTTACTAACTACCTTCACTAAAGCAAGAGGCAACCATGGGCTAATAACTGTGGGTAGAATTACGGCTCTCTCCTATGAAGAGGCAATAGGTATAGAGGCAGCGTTCAGCTGTACAACATTCAAGTAGGTATGTAGTAGTTCATATTTTGCAGGAGCCATTACCTTTTTAAAGGAATTATCAGTGGGTACTATGCCTCAATGCATGGAGGCCAGAGTAAATTCTAATATCCATTAATCAAATATTTAACACTATGAGGTTATCATATGTGAGTATGCAATATGTACTTATTTCTTTAAATTTGTTTCAGCCTCAGAAGAATCACCTCTTTGGACTAGATCCAGTGAAAGGACAAAGGGCCATAAGTATCAAGGGTGTGATTAGAGCTCGTAGGCCTGGCTTGGAATGACATCACACTGATTCCTCCACAAGCAGGATGATTCATGATGTCATACTTTGCTCTTCTGTTGCTTTCACACATCATTTTAGCTTTCTAAATTAGGATTTGAACAGCCTCACAAGCATTCTTGGTTAAAACAAAACAAAACAAAACAAAACAAAACAAAACAAAACAAAACAAAACAAGAGTCAATTCTGACTCTGGAGTTGGGAAAGTCTCTGGGACTATAAATTGAGATAATTAGCTTCAAATAAAAATACTCAATTATTACTAGTTTTAATTCTTTGAAATAATTCAGGATCTTTATTTTGCTAACAGAATAGGAAGCCAGTGACTCAAGTACTGTATCTGTTTATCTGAAGAGTTTATAGTCATCTAAGTGGCAGGTCATCTAATAACACTGTTTTTCTTTGTTTAGTTCTGCATTGTTACATTGCCAGAGAACAATAGGCTGGCCAGTTTCTCTTTAAATCCGTATAGAATTTGCTTCCCAGTGTTATAATTTAATGGCTTGTCCTTGGATATTTTGTTTCGTTTTGTTTTTACTGAGGTTGTTATAAGGAATACACAGTGGCCTAGGGAGATGGCTCAGTGGTTAGAAGTACTACCTGTTTTTCCAGAAGACCTGGCTTTCACTCCCAGGATCCACGTAGAAGCTGATGACCTTTCAGAAGTCCAGTTCCAGGAGATTTGCTTCTCTACAAAAATAAGTTCCTTACCTATAAAACTACCCTTTTTCTATTTCCATGGGCCTCTTTTAAGTGAAATGTAACTGTGGAGAAGAGTTCCTTCTCCCAGCAGATATGTGGGAGCTGCCTTCAGTGTATATGCTTCCTTCATTTATGGTTATGCATCTACTTCCCGAGGCTTCTTCTCCCTGTGTTTGTCTTTATCTGATCTCCCCATTTAATAAGCTTAGTCTCTCCTACATCACCTGGAAAGGTCCTTTCTTTGCTGTAAAGTGTCTACAGAAATGTACTAACAACTTGGGGTAGGCATGCCATGCATCTCTCGTTCTCTCAGTCTCTCTCTCTCTCTCTCTCTCTCTCTCTCTCTCTCTCTCTCTCTCT
>JADRCD010183687.1:82030-99060 GCA_019843815.1 Montemys delectorum
TGTGTGTGTGTGTGTGTGTGTGTGTGTGTGTGTGTGTGTGTGTGTGTCTGAAAAATCCTTTCTCCTAGTCATTTGCATTTCCTTTTAGTGGGCACACAGTATTCATTTTGATACTACTAAATCAATATATACACTAATCCAATTTTTCTGACTTTCACCTTGCTTACTGAATTAGAAGGTCAAGACTAATACAGATAAAAATGTCAGATCATTTCTTCAAGAGAGTTTGGGGTCAGTGACTCCTTTAAGTCCTACTCTGGTTCATTATTTTTTCCTTTTGGTAACAACATGAGTGAAGTTTTTTTTTTTTATTTTTGATTAAGTACACTATCATTAAAAAGAAAACAACACCTAAAGTATTTTCTTGTAGTCACTGACAAATAAAGAATTTGAGAATAAAGGATTATGGTTAGATGATCAAAAAGTCATGACAACACTATTAAGATGAATATGCAGTAGTTAAAATTATGTCTGGTCTTACGTGTCATAAGTGCCCTGGCTTTCCAGTAACTCAACAATCCCTTCTTCTGCCCCCTGAGCAATACAAGTCAGTATGTGCATGCCACAGGCCTAAGTATTTCTTCTCTGTGTGTTTTATATGGGAAGAATGGAGCAGCCCACTAAAGTTTATTTAGCATTTTGTAGTTTTATGGGTTTTGGCAATGCCAAGGATAAAATGCAACTCAGAACACAAAGCATGAGCTCACTGAAAAGGTAACTTTCTGTGATATGTCTGGTACTGAGCCTCATAGAAAATAGGAAGGATGATTATGGTCTATATGTCTGACTACACAAATTTATCTTAGTAAAGTTCAAAACAAGGTCTATGTGTAATTTATTTAATAGAATCAACTTCAATTGTTGTAGGGAGTGTTTGATATCAAGCACTGAGCCAAAAATGGGAGGTGATGAAACTCAGATAAATAAGATGGTTTCTTCCCACACAGAGTACGCAATCTCATGGCCAAGCAGGTATGTGCATACGGTGAAAAAAATGTGTACATGACTTACAATATAGAACAATTATAATATCATAAATTCCTTTTTATGAAGAAACGGCTGTTAGCACACATAAAAAATATGCTTGTCAAAACTCCAGATGGGATTTATGGAAGAGGAAATTTTATCTGAGTGGAGAACTGAAAGTTACATAGGATTTTTAGAAGCTGGCAAATTGGAGGAAACATTAGCATCAAAGATTGATATATGAACAAGGGAAGAGAAATTTAGGTAAGCAGACAGATGTCAGAGTGGCTGGGATGCAGACATGCTACAGAGATGAGGGAGGGATGAAAGGTTTCTTTAGGTCTCCTAAGTTTGTAGGATTTATTGTAGGATAAACCATTTAGAGTAAGCATTGTTGGGCTAGGTGGAATGGCTCAGTAGATAAAAGTATTTGCTGCCAAGCTTGATGACCTAAGTTCGATCACAAGGACAATATAGGTCATGCAGGTTGCCATATAACCTACACACACATACATTAATGTACATACACATGCACACACACACACACATGAACACATACATCATGGAGCAAAAGTATACAAAAATGTGTACTGTAAATTATAGTAGTTATGATTCACTGTTGTTTTCCCACATTTCTCTAACTTTGTTTAGCATTCCCTAGCTGTCTGTGGTGTCACTTTCTCAAGTGTCAGACACTCACTGTCAAAGGTAACCAGAATATGCTAGCTAGGAAATTAAGTAAATAATTCTTGGTTTTCCCATTGTGTCTCATTCTCAGTAGAGCAGTAAAATCTTTTAACTTCCTTCAGTCCTTTTCATATGTGAAATGTCTCTTTGCAGTGTGCAGCTGCCTGCATTATGAGATCAACTGTTTCACTACGTCAGCGCTTGAGTTCAAGTGCCCCTTATTTTACTAATTGGTGACCCCGGTTATAAAAGTGGTGACCCTGTAATCAGCCTATACCAATGAGATGTTCTAATGTGCTCCTGTTAAAGTAGAAGGTGGGGAGGCTTGGTTTAATATGGAAAGAAGAGCATCATTTGCTGAGGTCATAAACGTCTATACAAGAACAACTACTCTCTATATGTAGTTGTAAAGAGTCAAAAGAAATTTGTAGTAGTTTTGCTCTACAGCCAATTGTGAATTTACTAACACAATGCATAGGAAGTGTCCAGGTCAGGTGTAGAAGGCAAAATATCACAGGGCTTTGGGCTGTCTGCTTCTAGATATCTATTGGGAGTCTTAGAAGCTATTTCCCAGTGTACACTGGTGAAATGTCATAAAGATACTTTGCCCTTAAAATAGATCCTTATGTCCTCAATTTCTTATGTATTTCTGAACAAAAATTATTTTTGATAAGTTCATACAGATGTGATTAATAGGTGAAATGGTGCAAAAAGATTTACATTGCAAAACAAATTTTCCTTTACTTTTCTTACTTTGGCTCCATCACAGAGGAATCTATGTTTAATCATTAAACTGATAAAACATTTACATGGATCTTAAAAAACATAATATAAAACTGATTTTAAAGTTACTTTCTTTCATTTACAAACTTCTTCTTTAGCTGTTGAAGTGGCTTTCAGTTCTTCACTATTGCAAATACCACTATAATGAACTCATTCACATTGGGATATTTATAATAATCATGATTTAAAATGATCATTGTTTACTTATTTTTCTTCATTGGCAGTTTTATACATGTATAAAATGTATCTTAGTAATTTTATCCCTGTTCATGTTTCTCCTTGTCCTCCTTCTCCCAATGAATTCCTTGTTCTTCCCTGCCTTCCTCTGACTTTCAGTTACTCTTTATGTGTGTGACCTACTGAGTTTAATTAGAGTTGTATAAGCAAGGTTTTCAAAAATAATAGATGTATAGAACAGTTCTGAGTATAGTGCAGAAAACTCACATGCCCAGTAATCATCTCCATTATCACTGTGGCATTCTTATTATAATTAATAAGTAAATACCTATATTAAAATGAAGGTCAATATTTTATTTGGATTTCTTACTTTTTCTAATATGTCTTTTCTCTTGCAAGGTTTTACAGTGTTCACATTACATTTAGTCCTTGTCATCTTCAGCTTCCTGGGGTAGGGACATTTTCACAGACTGTACTTGATGACTTTACCACTTCAATTTTTTTTCATTTTTATTATTTTACATATGCATGAATGTTATGCCTACATATATGTCTGTGTACCACCTGTGTGCCTGGTACCCTTGAAGGCCACAAGAGGGCATGAGATTCCCTGGAACTAGAGCTACAACCAGAGTGATCTGCCCTGTGGGTACAGAAAATCCAAAACCACCAAAAGAGCATAGAGTGCTCTTAAGTGCTGAGTCATCTCTCTAGCCTCTGACCTTATCAGCCTTGAGGAACACTGTTCAGGTAATAACACTGTTGATATTTAGGTAGAGGTAGTGTTCTCAGATGTCTCTGACACAAAGTCAGAGTCTCTGACGCAAAGTCACATTTACTCTCCTTCTTTGGTATGCTTTTCAAAAAAAAGTCATTGAGCCCTAAGAACTTGGTAGTTTTGGTATTTATTAATTATTTGGCTAATTTTTTTTAGTACCTATTCCTTGAGGAAGTGTATAATAGCTGTATAAATTCCTTGGAACTATTAGTCATGGGTGATTGGTCTCTTCTAAACCATCCATTTGTTTATTTAATCATTCATTTATAATCTTGTAGATTCTCAGATATTCATTTTAGAATTTGGGCACTAATCCTGTATGGCTTTACTTTGTTATTGAAATCATTCCAACTTTAACCTTTGGCTTCTATATCTTATTGATTGTATTGGCATTCTCTCTTTCTCTCTCTCTTTTTCTCTCTCTCTTTCTCTCTCTCTCCCTCCCTCCCTCTCTCTCAGTACTAAAATGTATTCTGGAACTACAAATTTCTGCTACTCCACCTTGTCTATTTCCTGCCCCAGTCCTTAGGGTGGCTAGTTTTTTCAGGAGTTCTGATTCCTTTAATAGGAGAATGTTATTAAAAGAGGAGATCTGAATATTATGTATGCTGGTCATTACTGGACATTGTTGTGTTTAAGCATCTTCTACTGACAAAGCAAAACCAGAAAAGGGATGGGGTTTGGAATGGGAGAGAGTCAAAATAAAACAATATAAAACCCCTAATATTTAACCCAGATGTGTGTAGGAAAACCACTTTATCAACTTGAATTTAGGAACAAAAAAAAAAAAGAAAAAAAGAAATGAGCTAGCAAGCTAAGTATAATAGAGAAGAACTTCAGGCATATACTGGTAAGTGAAAGAAGTTAGACTAAGAAAGTGACCCAGTCTGATCCTAACTGAATTTTTCAGGAAGGGCAAAAGCATAGAGATAGTAAGAAAATAAAATAAATAAATAAATAATCTGTAATTGCCAGGAGATTGGGTACAGGAAGGAGAACAGAAAGAACAGAAGGCGAGCTTTAGGATATTTGACTTAGTATGTATTCTACTGGAACAGTGAAAACATGATATTATAAACTTGTTGAAATCTCTGTATTGATTAGGAGTGCGATTCAATGTCCAACTCCCTGTTTCAGTGATGGGAACTGTGTGACTTGAAACATCAAATATGTTGTATGCAGACATTGTTTTTCAATTAAAAAAGTCAATGAACTATTTAACATTAACAAAAGAACAAATAGTCTAAAGTAGGGACAATGTGATAATGATTAATTTGGTTTATTAATTGTAGAAAAAATATCACACTAATGCAAGACACCAATAATAGGTAAGCCTGTGTCTATGTGTTAAAATTTAATATTTATGTAAGACTTTTTAAAACATTCTTTTCACTTTCAAAAACAGTATACTCTAGGGAAAAATAAACCCAGAAAAAAATTCTGAGGAGTCTGGATGATAAACTATCAATATGTTTATTATTTATTGATACATAAGATTTACCAAAGAGAAAACAGAGTCACAAAGACATCTCAGCTGGAAATTAACAAAGATAAAACACAGTGGAGTAGGGCTGGAGAGATGGCTCAGTGGTTAAGAGCACTGACTGCTCTTCCAGAGGTCCTGAGTTCAAATCCCAGCAACCACATGGTGGCTCACAACCATCTGTACAACTACAGTGTACTAGTATACATAAAATAAATGAATAAATCTTTAAAAAAAACAACACAGTGGAGGAGTACTGTGGTATACCTTGGAACAGACCATGAATTTACCATACATAAGACCCTTGGTTCTACCCTAGCATCAAAACTACAAACAACAAAATGGAGCATAATGGAATGGGGTAGAGCATTGTGCCTAAACTATAGGAAGGTTGGTGTGTACTCGATTATTTGTCTTAGGGGCAACAGAAAATCATGTGTAAATATTAAGCTTAAAGCAAACTAATGTAAGTGCTTTATAAAGCATTGAGAGTGCTTGAGTGATTTGATAGTATTCTCAAATATGACAGGTATTCTTAATTTTAACAACTGATTGAAGGCATCTTCAAACTTCCTTGATCTATCTTATAAAAGATTTTTTTATAGACTATTGACAACTGTGTATGGCCATTCTTATAAAACCAATTAGATTACTCAAGTAGGTATGAAGTCAGATATTTATGAGTGAAAAGTGGGTAGAAGAAATAACTTCAAGATGATCTTCAAAGTATTAATTACTGCTGATAGTTATCTTTTAAAAAAACCTACTCATGTCAAGTATAGTGCTCAAATTATTGAGTGATGATTCTCAATAGACACTCGTAGCAATTTTTCACATGAAGGGCTTTTTTTAAAATTTGTCCTAAAATATTTCAGTAGTAATTCGTTTGATTCCTTAGACACTTGACTGACAGTAAAAGTTTTCTATAATCATTTAAGTGCATCAAAGTGGATGAACAGAAGCAAAATCAACTATGAGGCTAGTGTTAAATTATTATTATTTAGTTGAAAGGCGAATGAAGCTCTTTGGTTGCTTTTAGATAATCCGTAAGTCTATATCATTCTCCATGTTTGTGCTTGGCTCTTAGAGCAATGTGGGTCACCAGTGGTAGCATGGAAAGAAATATTTTGTATGAGATATTGAAGATATCATCTGCTCTTTTTATTTGGTTAACCTACTAAAATTCCATCCCTTCTTTTTGTATATTGAATTTGTTACCTTAGCCTAGAGTTTAAGTTCTTGTACTAAAGAAATATGCACAAAGAAAAAGATGGCAGAAAACTGAGTGATGCTCCAAAATATTATATCTGTGTATTTAGGAAAGAATAGTTTTGCTTTATCTTACAATTTTGTCTCTTAGATGAATCATATTTCTCACATTATCACTGTGCTTCCCAAGATGAGTTTGGTAGCTGTATGAGTATGGGCTTAATTGAATTTTTTTTGTAAAGTATTTAGCTTAGAGCCTTGGGTATTCTACAAAAAGCATTCTACCACTGACCTACATCTCTTTCTGTTAAGTCATTTTTGATGTACAATTTGGACTTGGTTTTGATAATATTCTAGTCAATGTTATCTAATCACAGAAATCGCCAGCGCTGTTGAATTACATGAAAATAGATATGTATTCATTATGTCTTCCCTAGGCATAAAACTATTTGTGCATTCTGACATTATGTTTAATAGTCTGTCAAAATAGTCATTATGCTTAGGTCTTATGGCTTCCAAAAATCGGCTCACTTAATTGCTCAATAGGTAGAATTCTACAAATGGTACCATATGTTCCATATGATTCACATTCAGGTTCTCTGATTACTGAGAACTCTTACTTCCATGATTGTGTAAGGTTACGTTAAACTAGTGATCTTATACAGGGCAGGCTATATCCATGGGTGTAACTTAATTATACAAGCAGATAAAATTAGAGGACTTCCCTGTGGTCGTGACAAAAGGAAAGCAGAAGAAAAAATTGGAGAAATTCAAAGTAAAGGCAAGCCTTGACAAGCTGTTGATGCTTAAAGACTGTGAGCAATGTCAGTAGTTTTCTGAAAGAGAAAAAAATCTAGAGCATATAGAGCTGGATTCTCTTGACAAGCTAAAGGAAGTACATTCTCTTCTCAGAGTCCTTATATAAGGGTCCAGCAAGTCATCACATTGGTTTTTACTTACTAATTACTCGACAGAAACAGCAGAGCTTGCCTAGATTCTGATGACACAGTAGTGAGATGTCCATGGGGTTGTATTATGCTGGGAAGGTAGGGATTATTTTCATTTGACAATGCAAAGCAAATTTATCCATTAAAAAGGTAGCTATTTGTAATTTCAGGTGTCAAAAATGATCTCATTGCAGTGCTTGATGTTTCAGAGCATGAGTCCTTTTTCTCCCTTACATTTCATTCACATTATTTTTGTTTGAAACAGTCACTCTCAGATATCATGGAAAGGTTCATCAATCTCATTATGCAAGTGTATGAAAATGCTCAATATAATTAGTTATGAAGGAAATGAAAGTCAAAGCTACAATTATGTACTGTCCTACTCTACTTAGGATTGGTATTGCTGGGTAGTGAGGATACAGAAAACCTAACATTGTTTGAGATAGTAATTTAGTATAGCCATTATGAAAAATGTATGGACATTTCTTAGAAAACTAAAAATAGTACTAGGATATGACTCAGCTATCTTACTCCTGGGGATATATTCTGTGGAATAGAAATGAGAATAACAAACAAATTCCTGCGCACTCATATGACTTATGGCAATATTAACAGTAACTAAGATATGCATCATCATCATTATCCATCAGAAGAACCGATAGTACTTATGATAAATTTATTCATTGGATTATTCAACTGTAAAGGAAAATGAAATCCTGCGATGTGCATCAAGCTGGAACTAGAGTTATTTCATGAAGAAAAATGTCACCCAAATAATAACTAAGTATTGTATGTGCTTTTTCATATGTGGGCACTAAAATCAGTTGACCTAATGTAGAATTGTGATTGATGCCAGTTGCTATCTGCACCCAGGAGCTGAGGCTGTTCCACAGCCCTCTGTACACAGGTCCTGCCAGGAGAGTGCTGGTCTCCCAGGAGTGCTCTAACTCCCAGATGCAGAGGTGAGATCTCCACTTTCTTTCTAATAACTGTCCAAAGCAGACTGGCAAGGAATGCACAGGGCAAAGGACAGTGGAGCAGCTGGGACAGGATCCTTCCAGTTGCCATCTGCACCCAGGAGCTGAGGCTATTTCACAGCCCTCTGCACACAGGTTCTGCCAGAAGAGAGCTGCTCTCCCAGGAGTGCTGACACAGGCTTACAGGCCCACAGCAGGGACATGCCCCAGCCAGAGAAAGTAAGACCAACTAACATCAGAGATAACCAGATAGTGAAAGGCAAGCACAAGAACCTTACCAACAGAAACCAAGGCTACCTGGGCTCATCAGAACCCAGGTCTCCCACCACAGCAAGTCTAAGATACTCCAACACACCAGAAAAGCAAGACTTGGATTTAAAATCACATCTCATAACACTGATAGAGGACTTCAAGAAGAACATAGAAACCTCCCTTAAAGAAATACAAGAGAACACAGGTAAACAGCTAGAAGCCCTTAAAGAGGAAACACAAAATTCCCTTAAAGAATTTCAGTAAAACACAACCAAACACATGAAGGAATTGAACAAAACCATTTAGGATCTAGAAATGAAAGTAGAAACAATAAAGAAATCACAAAGGGAGACAACTCTGGAGATAGAAAACCTAGGAAAGAGATCCAGAGTCATAAATGCAAGAATCACCAGCAGAATACAAGAGATAGAAGAGATAATCTCAGGTGCAGAAGATACCATAGAAATCATTGACACAACAGTCAAAGAAAAT
The DNA here is from genome assembly GCA_019843815.1 of Montemys delectorum. Taxonomy (NCBI): domain Eukaryota; kingdom Metazoa; phylum Chordata; class Mammalia; order Rodentia; family Muridae; genus Montemys; species Montemys delectorum. The sequence goes on from JADRCD010183687.1 coordinate 90,782, forward strand.
GCAAAATTCAGAGGCCCTAACCCAAAACATCCAGGAAATCCAGGACACAATGAGAAGACCAAACCTAAGGATAATAGGTATAGAAGAGAGTGAAGATTCCCAATTAAAGGGCCAGTAAATACCTTCAACAAAATTCTAGAAGAAAACTTCCCTTACTTAAAGAAAGAGATGCCCACAAACATAAAAGAAGCCTACATAACTCCAAATAAATTGGACTAGAAAAGAAATTCCTCCTGTCACATAATAATAAAAAGAAGTGCACAAAACAAAGAATATTAAAAGCAATAACAGTAAAATGTCAAGTAACATATAAAGACAGACCTATCAGAATTATACCAGACTTCTCACCAGAAACTATAAAAGCCAGAGGATCCTGGGTAGATGTCAAAGGTATACAAATTGGAAAGGAAGAAGTCAAAATATCATTATTTGGAAATGATATGATAGTTTTCTTAAGTGACCTTAAAAATTCCACCAGAGAACTCCTAAACCTGATAAACAACTTCAACAAAGTGGCTAGATATAAAATTAACTGAAACAAATCAGTGGCTTTCCTCTATTCAAAGGATAAACAGGTTGAGAAAGAACTTAGGGAAACATCACCCTTCACAATAGTCACAAATAGTATAAAATACCTTGGTGTGACTCTAACTAAGCAAGGGAAAGATCTATATGACAAGAACTTCAAGTCTCTGAAGAAAGAAATCAAAGATCTCAGAAGATGAAAAGATCTCCCTTGCTCATGGATTGGCAGGATTAATATAGTAAAAATGGCCATCTTACTGAAAGGAATCTTCATATTCAATGAAATCCCCATCAAAATTCCAACTCAATTCTTTATCGAGTTAGAAAGAGAAATTTGCAAATTCATCCAGAATATGCAAAACTAGCAGGATAGCAAAAACTATTCTCAACAATAAAAGAACTCTGGGGAAACCATCATCCCTGATCTCAAGCTGTACTACAGGCAATCATGGTAAAAAAAAAAAAAAATGCCTCATATTGGTACAGTGACAGGCAGGTAGATCAATGGAATAGAATTGAAGACCTAGAAATGAACCCACACACCTATGGTCACTTGATCTTTGACAAAGGTGCAAAAACCATCCAGTGGAAAGAAGACAGCATTTTCAACAAATGTTGTTGGTTCAACTAGTAGTTAGCATGTAGAAGAATGCTAGAAGAATCACTAAAAAGTGAATATTAGCCTAGTAGCTCAAATACCCAAGATAAAATTCACAGACCACATGAAGATTATGAAAAAGGAAGACCAAAGTACAAATACTTCGATCCTTCTTAGAAGGGAGAATAAAATACCCCTGGGAGAAATACGGATACAAAGTGTAGAGCAGAGACTGAAGGAAAGGCCATCTAGAGACTGTTCCACCTGGGGATACATCCCATATACAGTCACCAAACCCAAACACTATCGTGGATGGCAACAAGTGCTTGCTGACAGGAGTCTGATGTAGCTGTCTCCTGAGAGATTCTACAAGAGTCTGAGACAGAGGTGGATGCTCTCAGCCAACCATTGGACTGAGCACAGGGTCCCCAATGGAGGAGCTAGAGAAAGGACCCAAGGAGCTGAAGGGGTTTGCAGCTGAATAGGAGAAACAACAACATGAACCAACCAGTACCTTCAGAGCTCCTAGGGAATAAACCGCTAACTAAAGAGTACATATGGAGGGATCCATGGCTCCAGCCCCATATGTAGCAGAAGATGGCCTTGTCGGTCATCAATGGGAGAAGAGGCTCTTGGTCCTATGAAGGCTCTATGCCCCAGTGTAGGGGAATGCCAGGACAGGGATGCAGGAGTGGATGGGTTCATAAGCAGGGTGAAGGGGGTGGGATAGGGTGTTTTCAGCGGGGAAACAAGGAGAGGGGGATAACATTTGAAATGTAAATAAAGAAAATATTTAATAAAAAAAAACGTGATTTATAGATTTATGGAAGGGTACGGGATGGAAATGAGAGATTCAGTCAGTATATAATAGTGCATGGACATGTGCAGACATCACAGTGAGCCTCATTGCTCTGTAAAAATGATATATATTAGCAAAGAACTAAAAATAAAATTTAAAGTTCCATTTAAGATTAGTATCATAAAACATTAAATCATCCCCATGGATTGTATAAGCTGATACAAGTAGCAGGGCCCGGAGCCAATCATCCCCATGGATTATGTCAGCTGATACAGGTAGCAGGGCCCAGAGCCAATCATACCCATGGATTATGTCAGTTGATACAGGTAGCAGGGCCCGGAGCCAATCATCCCCATGGATTGTGTCAGCTGATATAGGTAGCCGGGCCCGGAGCCAACGGCTAAGTGCCAGTGACTTCCAACCCAGCCATGCTTCTACTGAAACCTCTTCTCTGACCTTGCATTTAACCAACCCAGGTATATAATCCCAACTCCTCTAACTTTATTTGGTTACTTGGTTACTTTTATTCAGAATTCTCTTTATTTATCAAAGGCAGGGACAATCACTACATTCAAAAAGCAATATTATAATCAATGTTTTCTTTTAAATGTCCTAAATTGACACAGCAAGCTTCCTTTAGTGGATAATTAAATGAAGTCCATGGGAAATAAGCCACTGCCCAAGGCCACTCTCTGAAACTGAGAAAACAGAAATTCATAAAAGTTTCAAGTATTAGTTTGTCCTCAGTGAGGAGATGGCAGAGACCATTTCAATCAAGTGTCTTGATTTCTCAAGTTTTTGTGTACCGAGTTGTGCCATTTTATCAATTACATAAGGGCTTGACCTCAGATTATTTTGAGCATAATCTTTAATCCTATTGGTCAGGGTATACATAACTTAGAGCCAGGGTATGAAATTTTCTAGACTTCTAATTTCTGAGTGCTGTTTTACCATCAGTCTTCCTCCCAGGATTGTATTAATATTGGCTAGAAAGCAAATCTATGGTTATACATACTTAAGGAATATTTACATGTATATCTAACAACCACATCCAGTCCTGCATATGTTTAAGCATTGATTCATTTTCCTATTTACCACCTACCTTCTAGACTTAAACCTAATAGAGATGAGGAAAGTCTCCTGGAAGATATGCAGCAACCTTAAACTAAACCAACAAAACAAAACAAAACAAAACAACCACCTCAATTGATCCACTGCCTCTGGACCAGTCTATTTCTGTTGCAATTTTCTCTACCCATTTGATTTTATTTAAAGAACTGACCTCTTGCATGAGCCCCTCAAATCATTAAACATAGCCTGCTTCTTTGGTTAACAGGCCATTTAGTAGAGATGAATGTGTACTCACTTTTGTTCTTTCATGAGTGTGTTGAAATATGATTTTCCACTAGGTAGAAAGATTACTTTCTTGAAACTCACTTGAACTTCAATGTTTTGCCAGCTAAATCTAAGTCACATTGAGGGCAGACATCAAGACACAATTTCATCCATATAACCAACCTACTAACACTTTTAAGAGTTTCAAACAAGTTCAAGTATGAGAGAGGCAGAACAAAACATTTGTTCATCTTGACTGTCTAGAAAAAAATATAGCTTTGGTAGAATATTAATTCAATATAAATAAGGTTTGACCAGCATCATTTAGGTTTCCTGTGTGAATAGTTGAAACATTGTTTTTCTTTATTACACTTTTATATATGTACTTATATGAATTATTAACTCATACATGTAAACACCATTTTACGTTATTTCATATGTAGAAAAACAAGGAAATATTTTTAGTGATTCCAGATGCAAAAATCATAATAAATGAATGTGTAGAATTATCACATTGTCTCACAATCACTTATTAATAATTTTTTAAAGTTTCAACTGTTGAATATAGCACAAAACATTAGAAGATAGTCTATAAATATAACCACCTGCTAAGGTTATAAATATAGCAGGAAGCAAAGCTAGTTCTAGGTACAGGGAATATAAGTAAATATGGCTGAAATGTATAATAATTGACTAGGTAGGCTAGGCTCATGGTTTTTTGTGATAATAACTGGTAACGATATAAAGTGGAGAGGGGACATCCTGTGACAGAATTGTGTAAAATCGTATAGACTGTGACTCAGAATGCCAGGAAAATCCATGAGGCCAAGTATTAGGTATGCCTGCTAATAACACTGTGACCTCACTCCCTCCATCACTGTCTTCATGTAAGAAGGCATGGCGAAAGTACTCACTACTTCCCTCCCTCTTCCCAAGGCTTGTTCAAAGATCGAAAACTTCAAGGGCAAGTTATTTTTTTAAGATATACTATCTGTAGCATCTAATTCTCAAGACTAGGTTGATCTGTTGATGATCTCCAGTTCTAAACTGGATGATCTTGGTCATCTTAGTGAATTGCTCAATGCTTCCTTGACTTTCTTTAAAACTCAAGATACTTTTAGAAAATTCATACTCAATAATGTAATATCCTCAAAATTTTTCTGGAGAGTGGCAAGAATCACAGTATATTCTACCTCTCCTTTACCATTATCAATGCCCATGACTGATTCATCCATCTGTCTTCTTTCCAGAAATTAAAACAACTTAAAAATACTAAGATTAATAAATGCATTTTATTCTCAATTGTATAGGAAGTTAAGTCTTATTCATTCAGTTAGTGATTTTTTTTGAGAGTTTCTACTCTGTCTCACACACTTTTGTAGAAGTAAGGCATATAACATAAGAATATATGGCATTGCTTTGATGAAATTAAAGTTTCAGTTGGTAAAAGAAACAAATTGAATAGATAATAATGATATATATTGACAAACACTGAAGAGTTCAACAGAGTAGAAAGGGGATAGATTTTGGGTGGTAAAAGACAGTGAAAGAAATGTTTTAATAGTGCAAATATGGCTCATTGAGTGAGTGACATTTGAGAAATTGAGACGGTAAACTCCCAAGATAGAAGTCAGTCAGGTGTCCTGGAATGTTAGGAAGTCTCCACAGACAGGGTAAAATGAAGGAGGGTGACTATGGACATCACGCAATGACATCAGAAGATGAAGGACTGGCTCAGCTGATAGGTTGCCCAAGTCTTTGAAAACCAATGAAAAATCAGAGACCCACAAAAAAAAAAAGTCATCAAAGAGTTTGAGTGGGGAGTGATATGGTTTTCCCTAAGGTTTTATCGGGATACTCTGTGACTATGTAGAAAAAATAATAGTAGATCAAGGTCAACAGAGAGAGTGTCCTACGTGAAAGATTTAGCACTAGACCAAGGTACATGAAAACTGATCCTTTAGACCAACATATTGTACTGAGAATGATGCATTTCAATAGATTTATGGATATTTTGAAGATAGAACTGGAGAGACTACACTACTGATAGGTTTGATGAGAGATTTGATTTGAAAAGAGAAGCTAAAGATGACTCCAACATATTCTTTTATCTCTTTGATGGAAAAGCTGAGATGCAGATAGAGAGAGATGAAGGTAAACCTCAGTCAAATAAACAGCACCATGAGTTAAAAGTCACTTATACCCCATGCATGGAGAACACAACAAAGTTCACTGCAGCATCATATTCCATGTATACAAATACATGTTTCCTGACTTGGTATTGTAGAGTCTGGAACCTGAGTAAAATTTTTATTTTCTAGTAACATTTAATCTTTCTCTTAGTATGCTGTATCTCTAGAATAATTGCTTGATAATGTGACTTCCTATGGGGATTAGTTTGTTTTTCCTGTGATAAAGCACTCAGTTAAAAGAAACCTAAAGAAGAAGAAGGTTTATTTTGGCTTACAGTTCCAGAGAGATACAGTTCACTATGTGTGGAAGAGAAGGCTACAGGAAGGGAAGGCAAGCTCTTTGGTGTGGGCAAAGAGCTGTCTGGCCCCATTGCATTTGCAGTCAGAGATCAGATTAAAGTCTGAAGGCCCACCCTGAGTAACCTGCTTCCTTCAGTAAGGCTCCATTTCCCAAAGAGTCTACAACGTTTCTGAACAGTGCTACCAAATGGGGGCCAAGTGTTGAAGTATATGAGCCTATAGGAAATATTTTACATTCAAGCCACAAGAAAGATCCAAGGTTCTTTTTGAAAATAGCAAATTATAATAGGGTTAATATGACTATAGATTTTACTTATGAGAAATCCACAAATAATCCTTCTATGTATTGGATCTGTAGTGTATCCAAAATGCCTATGTGCTTAATACACATCTCACACTGGTGGATCCAGAAGGTGGTGGAAATCAAAATGCTAGAATGATATCTATCGTATAGCTTTACCAGTCTTAGATATATACCCAAAGAACTTCATGTCCTATTCTTAAGATATCTGCTCATCCATGTTCATTATTTACTCTATTCACAATAGCCAAGAAATGGAAACAGCACAAAATAAATCATGAATATGAGCTATATTTAGCACAATGTAATGTTATTCATCTACTAAGATAACCTCAACTATGAAATGCATAGGGAATTGGGTGGAGCTAAAAATAATAACTGAGTGGGGTGGTGGAAATTTAAGAGATGGAGCCTAGTAGGATATTTTTAGAATTTTGTGAGGATGCCCTTGTCGGGGCTCATGAGGTCATATTGTTTTCCTCCTTATGCTTCCGATCATGAGCTGGGCAGCTTTGCTCTCTTGCACTCCTACTTTGATGTACTACCTCAGGAGCAGACTCAAAGCTATGGAGCCAGAGATGCCATAGTTCTTAACACATAGCATCATTAAGAATCCTGACAAAAGGCATATATATCTTTCCCTAAGAGCCCATGGTCTCATTTTCTTTTGTACATTATGAATATTTTATGTACTTCTTTTATATATTATGTGCATGTCCATAGGCATGCAACTACTAGATTTTCCTCTATTCCTAAACAGTTTTGCAAGTTCAGACTTTAAGAGAATTGTGCATGATTTAATTCTCGTTTGTATATTTGACTCAAAAGAAAGCAGCAAACTTTATGTATCTTGTGATTAACAGATCAACCTCCAGCCTATTCTGTAAGGGTATGCATTCATCACTGTGTCAAATGATTAAACTAATAATGTAAACACTTTTAACAAACGCTCCTCTTTAATCTGCGCTTTTCTTTGACTGCATGCCTTTATTTTGTAGCAGAGTGCTATTTTTGTGTCGTAAAAATATTGTACCAAGTTATCAAAATTACTTTCTGTCCAAATTCTCCGTGGAAACAAAATGCTCCTATGCCGACTGTTTATAGTTCTGAGCACCATTCTCTTCTTTTTCCACAGTTTTCAGTTAAAGAGGAAATAGCAGAAATTCTGAGGAAGTATGGGAAGAGCTGTTGATTTCTTTAGGCTTATGTTCCTAAGAACTGGAGGCAAGAAAATTTACCTGAAGGCCTCCAAGTCTGAGGAAATGAGGTTACCTCTATATTGTGTTCATTAGTTATGTCTGCTTTTAGATGAGATTGTGTTTTCTGAGTTAATGGTGAGAGCCTGATACAGCTGAAATAGCATGCTATCACCCTATTAATATACCAGACAAAAGAAAATAGGTAGTTTTTAATGAACACACTGTTTATATAGATCAAGTATGAGAGAAACCAGGGGGAATTTGCTGGACACATAGAAATCAGTGGAAGGTTACACTGTCTTTCTTGAGTAGGTCCCATTTCTGGGTCTGAAACTTAACTTGCTGCATCCAGATGGATTCACCTTGGAGAGATAAGGAGTATTAATGCAAAAAGTCAGCAAATCTCTTTTTCTTAATTGCTTGGAAGTTTCTAGAAGTTCTGGAACTTACTGACTGGTTGTTCATTCTGTTTTATTGATGCTGTTGATTGCTATTGGTTACTTATGCCAGATACAACCCCTTGGCATGAGCAGTGCTTAGGCATTGGGCCACCATAAGAAGAGTTAGTCTAGGCATACAGAAAATGGTAGTGGTGGCTTAACTCAGGGGGAAAGTGGCAGATGACACTTGGCAATCTTAGAAGACTCAAAGGGAAAATGTTCTTCAAGTACATACAACTTCATAGATTGAAGCAAACAAAGGTAGAGAGCCATGTGGGTTAGGTTTTGGCAATTTGTAAGCAATTTTGGAATAAATTAGGCAATTATCCATAACAGAATATGAGAAAGATGGTGTTTTTCTTCTAAGGCTTACTTTCCTCTTTGTAAATATGTGAGAAATATATTATTTTAGACATAGTGACACAATTAAATGAATGATATAAATATTACTAAGTATCGGAAATCATGCGAAACCTTTACTGCATGCTCAGGAATTTTAAGGACCATTATTTAATTAAGGTGATAATGTGTGGTGGTAGTTGTAGGTGGTGTGCGTGTGTGTGTGTGTGTGTGTGTGTGTGTGTGTGTGT
>JADRCD010183689.1:0-18761 GCA_019843815.1 Montemys delectorum
ATCCAGGAGATATGGCTGAAACCCCTCTAGGGGAGGAGGCTAGGATCTTAACTTCCCCTTCATAATCTGCATCAATTACTCCTGGATGAATAACTACTCCTTTTAATGCGGAAGACGACCTTCCTATTAACAAGCCTACAGTACTAGGAGGTAACGGACCTTTAAAATCTGTTGAAATAGGCTGCACTCCCATTTGTGGTGTCAATACGATGCGGGAGGTGCAACGGAGGTCCAGCCCTGCAGAGCCTGGCGTGGCCCTTCTTGGGGTCTCATATTGGGTAGGCTGACACTCCCTTGACTCTCCTGCCCCTCCATAGCCCCATATATTCGAGGGCCCTGAGGCCGGGGGCCCTGCACTCTGTTTTTTGACATCGAATGACCACTTTGCTTGCTCAATAGGTTGTCCATCGATATCCCTAACCGACCTACACTCATTAGCCCAATGGTTTCCTTTTCTGCACTTAGGACATACTCCAGGAGTGCATTTCTGTACCTCTCGCCCTCTATTTGGACACTGACGCTTTAGATGTCCCTGCCTGCCACATGAGAAACAGGCACCTGGGGCCTTTGCCTTAGCCTTGGAATACTGGACCACTCCTCGAATCACGACAGCTGCCAGCCCAGCATTGGATAAAGGACCTCCTATTTCTCTACACGCCTTCATCCATGCTTGCAATCCCTTGTTTTTTTAAGGGGTGATGGCCTGACGGCATTCTCTAGTACACTGCTCAAATATGAGCTGTTGCACTAGTGGCATGGCAGTATCAGGATCTCCAAAGATCCGACCTGCAGCCTCCATCATTCTAGCCACAAAATCAGAGAACGGTTCTGTGGCCCCTTGAATGATTTTTGTTAGATTTCCTGACACTTCTCCTTTATTTGGCAAAGCTTTCCATGCCTTCAAAGCTAACTGATTAATCTGCCCATATACCTGTGGAGGATAAGCTGTTTGATTGTTCAACCACTGGCCCTGGCCTGTGAGCATGTCTAAATTCCAAGCCGCCTGTCCTTGTGCTGCATTATCTCTAGCCTGTTGTTGAGCAAACTCAGAGTAAATAGACTTCCAATCCAAGTACTGGCCCATGGAAAGGCATGCCTTCACCGTAGACATCCAATCTGAAGGTGTCATGGCACTCAAGGTAAGCCTTTCCACTTGAGCAACAGTGAATGAGGCACTAATGCCATATGCCTGCACAGACTCAGCTAAATTTTTCAGGACCTTGAAATCTAATGGTTCATAGGTCCGTACTTGATTGGCATCCTCGAACACTGGGAAGGCGGTTGCCATCTCCCTCCAAGTCTGTGGGCAGAAAGTACAAGAGGGCGTCACCACTCCGGCTGTCCGCCCTTGTGCGTCCCCTTGTGGTTGCAAGGAACCACACTCTGCTCGGGAGACTTCCGCATAAGGTGGCCGGCGAGGCACACTAGGCAATGCCCTATCCGTCTCCTCCCTCACTTCCTCCTTCTTCTTGCCTGCTGTCTTCTTCTTCTTCCTCTCTAAAAGTTTCTCCATTTTTGCCAACAGCTCTTGCATTTGTTCTTTTAAGTCTCTCTCCCCAATACTCTCGTCAAAACTGCTATCAGACTCAGACTTAGGCACCTTGACAACTTCCCTCAAATCCGGATATAGATTCCCTGAACTTTTCTTTTCATGAACTTTAGAACGCCTAGAACTGTTAGACTGAGTCTCAGACTTCATCTCCTTTATACGTTCTAAGACCTCTTCCGTTACTTTAACCACAGGAATACATTCCTCACTATTCAAGCAACTACGAATGACTTTCCACACTCCTCTCACTCTTGTTTTGCCCTTTTTATCTTGCAGGGTACCTTCCTCCCAGGCTCGGTCCAAATCTTTCCCTAACTTATCCCAAGAGGGTAGCATAAGGTTGCCTGACGCGGCAAACCAGAGGACGACATAGTCCACCTCCTGGAGGAACTGAGTCAGTACATTATCCTTATACTTTAATCCCTTGCTACTGAGCAGCTTGTGAAGAGCGGTTTTTACAGGGCAAGACTGAGAGGTTCCCATGGCTACTGACGGCCCTGGCCGATGACAGTAAGGCAGAAGCAAGCCAGCAAAGTCACGAGAACCACCCCCACTACTACAACTGTTACGATCCAAGGAGAAACCCCTCCCGGCAAGAACATGCTCTGTCCACCGTTTGCTTTCACTTTTGGCTGCCTGCAACTGAGAATTTGAAACAATGAAACTTCTTTCAGAGGATTTGAAACAATGGAGTTTCTATCCCGAAGGACCTTTCAACTGACAGGCCCACTTACCTACCAGCCTCTCCGATCGATCGCCCTGATCGATCGCCCTGACTGCTGCTGGTTCTGGAACACCACGGGAGTCCCCCAAAAGTGAGACTCTTCCGTGCAGGCCACCAAAATGCTCGGGGCCGACACCCTGACCAACAGGGAAGAAGGACCAGCACACCACTTCCTTCCAGCAACAGTTTACTCAGGAATGTCTTGCTTAACGGTTACAGCAGAGTGGCCCAGAGCCCCACCAGGAGTCTGACTATATACCTTTCGTAGGACCGCCCATGAGCCCATACCACGTTTCACACAGTCATAGGTTACCAGGCATTGACGTAGAATCAGGCCACTGGTGTACACGCCCCCAGGTCCAAATAGCAACAGTTTACTCCAACGGCTCCAGCTGGCCAGTGCGATCTTTAAGGCAGGGCAACAGCGCTCCACATTATGTGTTCTCTATATATTTTGCTTATGTCCTACTTTTCTGTATCATTAAGCTTTAAATTAATTTCTTTTGAATAAAAGCCCCTGGGATTTTTATAAAGTCCTATTAGACATCATGGGGCTTTAAAGTAATAAACTAAAATTTAAATCATGTGTGTTGTTGTCACTGTAACTATGATTGGAATTATTTCTACTTAAGACTTTTACTTAGAAGTGATAAAAGTGGTAAAAAAAAAAAAAACTTGTTTCAAACAAACAAAAATGTGTTTCCCTCCTTTCAGGAAGAACAAAATAGATTTCACAAGTTTCCCTGATCTTGTACTACCACAACCCAATCCAACACTAACAAATTAAAACTTTACAAAGCCTCTGTCTCTTGAAATACTTGAAGAAAGAAAGAAATTGAAGAAAAATTTATTGATAAAAATGATATCTGCAATGTATATGTCTGTGTGAATATGAACATGTGAACAGAGGTGCCCAAAAAAATCCAGGTACCAGTGGGCATGGATCCCTTATAGCTAGATTCTAGGTAATAGGTTATGGGAACCAGAACACAGACACGGGCACTCGGAACTGAACTTGGATCCTATGCAAGAACAGATGATTCTTAACTATTGAACTGTGCCTCTGCTCAGAAACAGAGCTAGAGAAATAATGTTGGAGGACATGTATTCAAGAAACTGAAATTCTGCCCTGTAGAAAAAATTGAGCCTTTAATAGCTGAAGTATCTCTGAAGCCAGTATTATTTTTAAAAAGATTTTAAAATTTGTATTCTTATTGTATTGTATAATTTTTTGACAGCATGTATGTATGTATGTGCACTGTGTGCTTGCAGAGAGCAAAAAAGGTACCATTTTAATGAAATTAGGATTAAGGATGATTGTGAGCTATCAAGTGGGTGCTAGGAACCAAATCCAAGGGCAACAAGTACTCCTCATTGGTGAACCATCTCTCTAAGGCTTGAAACTGATATTTAGTAAAAGTGAAATATAATGCAGTCATATTTGTAATTTCTATGGGAACTTACACAGTTTATTATGTAAGTCTCTGGAATTCAAGTAACTCAGCAGGTTTAATTTCACTTGTGATAGTCATTAGCTGCTAAGAATGAGCCCAGTTTGTTACAGCAGAAGTCCCATACGAGTGCTAATTATATGTTGCCAATGCTGAATAAATAACCTTTCAATGAGTTATCGTTTTTGAAATAACTTGCTTAAAATTAAACTTTAAGAATTAAGACTGAAGAATAGGTACTGTGAGAAATAATGGCCAGAGTAAACCTGACTTTATGAAAAATGTACTTTTGGAGCATTTTCTCACATAGTATGGTATAACAAACAAAAAACTCAAAGCCTGAAAGGTAAAGAGACTTTTACAGTTTGTTCAGCCGTGGGAATTCATAAAAAAATTTCCTTAATACGATTGATAGAATAATGAAAAAATATAATTAAAGGCCTCCATTCCCATTTTCTTCTCTGTTTTCTCTTTTAGAACTATACTCACTAGATTAGTTATCAGATTTCTGGACAGAAGCCTTCTCCAGATTCCAGATAACTTTGTTTTCTTCTGTTTATCCATTTCTCCTCTTCTTTCTGTTTTTCTCAGAACTGACACACAGACCTGAACTACATTAAGACAGATCCTAGAGAAACCTGAATTTGGTTTGTAGCGTATTGTTTGTGTTAATAACTTTCAGGTAAATAGTATTATCTAATGGAAATGGTATTGGAGCTAACATTGATAGACCCAAGGTTACAATTAAGCTTTATATCTTATTAGATATATGAATTAGAGAAAGCCAGCTAACATCTAACTCTTCCATGTTCATTCCTGAATAGGGCATGTTATAAGCAACATTCTACTTCCTATGTTCTTGCAAGTATTTAAATACAATGATGATTGTGATGTTATGTACAGTATTCCTGCTTACTGATATTTTGACATATATTGTATTTTACATTTTGGATTATAGTGGTGCAGAAGTGACACATATTCTCTAGAAACCATGCCTTGAATTTTTAGCTTTGATTTTTCCAATCTTGGCTAGCACTATGCAGCAGCAGAATACACCCTTGGAATATCAGGTGCACTTTCATTCAGCCACTTATTGTCAGGGCTGAACAAAAATATCCTACATTATATTTTGTTCCTAAACTGTAGTTTTTATTAGGTTAGATGTACTAAGTGCATGGCCAACTTCGAATAGCTGATGATTTGTATGAGTGTTTTGTCTGTAGGTGTGGATATTCGTACACTTTGCCTCTGGTAGTATAGTTTAGGTAGATTTAGGAGGTGTGGCCTTGATGGAACTTTGAAGTAAACCACTGCAGAAAGGCCTTGATGTTTCAAAGCCTCCTCCATTCCCAGTTTAATCTCTCCGCTTCTCACTTGTAGATCAAGATGTAAACACTCAGCAACTAGCCCCAGCTGCTATTCCTTCGCTCTGCCATCATGGACTCTGATACCTCTGGTACTGTAAGCTCAAATGAACTCTTTCTTCTACAGGTTGCCTTGGTCTCAGTGTTTTATTACCACAATAGAAAAGTGACTAAGGCAGGATATGAGTTTTGATGTGTTTATGGAGAATTAGAATTACTACATGGTATGTTCTGTAATAACATATTACAAACTTGACTTCACCATCTGGGGCCTCCAGAACTACTCGTTTCCCACAGCATGGATGTTTTTCCCTTTATTTGACTTCCTTAGTAATCATGAATTTATATAGTAGTCAGCTATTATGTTTCAGGAATTTAATATCTTACTTTTCACTCAATGTTTTATTTTCATAACAGGGCAAACAGTTTCTTGTGACAAATGTATCTATTCTTATGGTCAGATTCTCTTCTTTAAAAAGAAGAGATATTGAAATAGGAGAGATCTAGAAAACTAAAATGATTACTGCATTTGTCTATACCTTAAAATTTGATCATGTCAAGCTTTTTTCAAGTTCAGTGCTATAAAAATAACAAATTTGGGAGGTTTTATTGTTGTTTAAAAAACAGCAGCATTTTATGCCTCAGGCTAGTCTTGACCTCATGCTCCCCCTCCTTCAGCTACACAACCCTGTTACAGTCTCTTCTCCACCGCTTTTCTCACCAAATGCATTCTGGGATTATATGTGTACCACTGTGTTAGGCTTTTTTAGGTGGATTCCGAGGACCATAATCAGATCATTAGATATCTCCCATGGCAAGAGAATAAAAACTCAGCATTATCTTGATGCTTCCCCAGCCCCAGTGTGCCTCTAATATATGCTTCAAGTTCCAAATATTTAGTTAAAGATGACAGCCATAAAAATTACCTTGAGAAATGTTGCTGTTGAGTTTACATTTTAAAAAAGTTCATTTCTAGAAGGATGTGAGTGCTTTGTTTTCTATAGATGCATTGCATCTGACTTCTTCATGAATTAGCTTCGATGTATATAAGCACAACTTTATACCTTTAAGTCTGTGTAGTATATGAATCATTCTACTTGCTGTATATCTTTTAATGACAGGGAACATTTAAGTAGTATCTGATGTATCAGGCAGTCTTCTAATTAACTTACAGGATTTACTCATTTTTATCTCATAGTAACTTTGTGAAGAAGGAAAGTCATTATCTGTGTTCGACAGGTTTTAAAAGGGTGCAGAGAGATTAATTAGTATGTGCAAATTCACAAGATGAATGAATGGATTCAGATCAAGAAGTTTGCTCCTGGTGCCCATTAGAGTCACCAGCATCACAGTAGAGACGTGGAAATACCTAGGTGTAAGCAGTTACCCTCTGTTTCTTGTATACAGGCTTGTTTTCTTTACCTTATGTTCTTGCTCTCTAGAACTCTGTATGGACATTGCAGATTATCAGTTAATGGTTTCTGAACAAATGAATAAATTAGCTTTTCAATTTACAATTCAAAGTTACTATTCCTTACAATTTTTTTTTTGACATTAGATAACCAACAAGTGATCCTTCACGTCTATTATAATTATTATTTGAGTAATCATGTGACATGGTATAGCAATTTAAACTTTTAAACTTAAAACTCTTTGATAAATCAAAAATGATCTCTGGGGTGGATCTGGGAGAAGCAAAGGGTGGAGTTGGCGGTGGATATGATCAAAATACGTTGTTGAAATTCTCAAAGAGTTAATAAATATATTTTTAAATGATCTCTGCTCCTACGGAATTAACCACTGATTGATTACATGAAGACCTTTGTAAAGCAGCGTCTTTGCAGCAGCAGGCTTCAGGCACTCTCGTCAAATCCTGTCTGTATGCGACTCTCCTGATGAGTGTTCTATGATCAACGCTTGCCCTGGCACTCATTAGCCACCTAATGCTTATGCCGAGAGAATGGCTGCTCTCATCCCTCGCTCTCTAAGTTGGTACCACCTAGTTACTTTTGTTTTGACAATGATGGGTTAAATACATTCCTGGGCTTAGTTAGGCTTAAGCTTGCAAGCTGTTTATTCAAGATGAAAAGTGGTGGTTTGTTTCTTACACGAGAGGATCTTTCTTTGGATAGGAATATTTCAAAAGCAGTAATTTTTACCTATCTATCTATCTATCTATCTATCTATCTATCTACCTACCTATCTATTATTTATGTACCTATTTATCTATTATTTATATACCTATCTATTATTTATATACTTATCTACCTATCATCTATTATTTATGTACTTATCTATCTATTATGTACTTATTATCTATTATTTATATACTTACCTATTATTTATGTACCTATCTATCTATCTATCTATCTATCTATCTATCTATCTATGTTTACTATAGATGGATGTTTCCCTTCAATGGTTAGCCTTTCTTTCCTTCTGGTCTGCTACCCTGCTTCATTCTGCCACTGAGAATGAATGACTCAGTAGCTAATAACTGGACAAAGTGAATAAATGAATCACTAATAACTGAACCTACATCTTGTTCTTAAACTACTGTTGTATTTTGGATATTTGACAGTCCACCCTTCTTCACCATCTCACCAACCTCCTTTAAGGCTTTCCTCCAGTCCATGGAATGAATGCCAATCTATAGCTATTCTGTTGAGATTTTAGATTTATAATAAAAAATAAATAAAATCATTTTAAAAAAGGATAGGAAAGGAAAAGAAGGCAGACTTTTTTAAAATTATTTTTCCCCCTTCCCTTTCTCCCTCTTGCTCTGGCCCCAGCTCCTGCTCCCTCCAGGCCTGCTTGCTCTGGCCCATAGGTTCTTTATTTATTTCTCATTATGAGATGGTTATGAGCCAACATGCGGTTGCTGGGGTTTGAACTCATGACCTCCAAAAGAGCAGTCGATGCTCTTAACCGCTGAGCCATCTCTCCAGCCCTCCTTTACTATTCTCTGCTTTTTTTTCCTTCCTCTACTTGATATAGAAGATTGTAGAGTCTAAATAAAGGTGGAGACGTCAATCCAAGAGTTGACTGAAAGAGATGACCTAACTGAGTACTTAGAGAAGTCAATGAAAGACTTTAGAGGAAGTGACACTTGGATAGGAGGGGTGTGTCAGTATGTTGACAGAAGCCAGAGGAAGTAACCAAAGGGAAGGGTCCCCTCTGATATGGGTTTATGGAAAGTTGAATACAATATGAACTAAAAGTTGTCCAATAAACTTGATAAGAGATTTCAACTCTACTTAAATTGCTTGGCAGAGTCCACCAGTATGATGTAAAAAAATGAGGAACAGGAATTGTAGATTGTTTTAGATACCTCCCTTAAGAGTTGCTATGTTAGCCGGGTGGTGGTGCCTGCCTTTAATCCCAGCACTTGGGAGGCAGAGACAGGCGGATTTCTGAGTTCGAGGCCAGCCTGGTCTACAGAGTGAGTTCCAGGACAGCCAGGGCTACACAGAGAAACCCTGTCTCAAAAAAAAAAAAAAAAAAAAAAAAAGGAGAAAAAAAAGAGTTGTTACGTTAAAGAAAACCAGGTAGGTTAAAACTTTAAATTGTAGATGGACATACTTTAAATAGTGGGTAATATAAAAATATTTTAAAGCCAATATTACTAATACATAGAGAAAAGGGGCAGAGAGTGCGGAGGAGAGAGACATAACCACAGAAGAGAACTTCCGGTGCCTGTGGGGATGAGTACAGGAACTGCACAGCCGGATCCGCTGGCTGGGGACACCTGTGTGGATGCTTCTTCCACAACATAGTAGACCAAGTTTATGTGAGTTTGTCATTTCAGTTCAGATGGTTGAAAGATGAGGTGGTTCTCATCAGATAATGTCTGAAAAATGTTTAGAGTCCTGGCTAAGGGCAGAAGAGCGGTAAGCTAGTTACTTAAAAGGATGGAGACCAAAGCTTCGAATATTTGCGTGTTTACCCTTGGGTTGCCAGGCGTTGGCGTGCTCCAGACATTTCACGAGGACTCCGTATCTGGATGTGTACCACGCACCGTTTCTTCCGTTGGTCACCATGTTGCTTTAGCTTTCACTCACTATTATCTTTTTACTCTGAGTTAGACATCATTTCTCTTACTCTCCAGCTAACTTATGCATTTATACTTTAATGTTGTATTTTATTTTGCACTTCCATGTCTGTGTGAGGGAAGACAAATTTCCAAAATTTGTTTTGTTTTGTTTTGGTTTGGTTTGGTTTGGTTGGTTTTTTGAGACAGGGTTTCTCTGTGTAGCCCTGGTTGTCCCTAAAACTCATTTGCTAGATCAGACTGGCCTCGAACTCATAGAGATCCATCTACCACTCTCTCCAGAGTGCTGGGATTAAAGAAGGTGGGCACTATCACTGCCTGGCTTTTTTTGTTTGTTTGTTTGTTTGTTTGTTTTGGACAAACTTACAAATATTTTCAAGAAAAATGAAAGCAAAAATCTTACTTTTCTTCTCTGCATCTGGTTGCATTGCTTTAAAAATGAAAACAATACTTTTCAGATGCAGATTTGTGGTTATTGGAGGCTAATAAATGAAACCATTCTAATATTTTGAGCTTTGTGAAGTTTTTAAGTACTTGACTCACAGACTATTTGTTTCTTCGTAGGATTTTATTCTTATTGTACAAACCAATTTATAAGTAGTATTCAGCTTGAAAAGCCCAAATAAAAATGCCAAGGGAAAAATGAGGAGTAAAATGCTAAGAGAGAACTTGAAAGGGATTTTACAACGACCTAAGACTGACATTTCCCTCCTCCTCTGTTTACTAGTTATTTGCTAAGAACCACAATATTTTTTTGCAGTAAATATTATCTTAATTTGAATAATTAGCACTAAAAATGCTATTTACATAATTTTAGTGTCTTTCGCCCCAAATTTGAATAGTCATGGCCATATTTAGTGTTTGCTAAAGGAATATAGATACTACCAAAAAAAAAAATCAGTGTTCACTGTGTAAAGGATAGACACGAGATACTGACATTATGAAATGCTTATTCAATGTCTTCGTCTTCCATGTTGGTTTGTTCTAGGTCATGTATCTCTCTTTCTGGTAGTAATCCATATTCATTTAGGAAAGACTCCACATCCGCAGCAAAAAATTCTTCAGCAAATTGTTCAGCAACACTAATAA
The DNA here is from genome assembly GCA_019843815.1 of Montemys delectorum. Taxonomy (NCBI): domain Eukaryota; kingdom Metazoa; phylum Chordata; class Mammalia; order Rodentia; family Muridae; genus Montemys; species Montemys delectorum. The sequence continues at coordinate 10,229 of JADRCD010183689.1, forward strand.
AATTGCTTATCAGTTCCCCACCTTTGTACACGAGCAAGGTAGGGAGTACATCTGAGGAAAAGCGGTCCCCAGCTCCAGTATTGGAAGCTCTTATTTTACAGAACTTGACCATTGGGTACTCCGCTGCGAGGCAGGCTAAGCTGCTGTTGAGTGCATCGCAGCCCCTGACGCCATCCTCGTAAATGTTCACCACGATTGTGGTGACCTTCTGCTCCTTCTCGATGGCTTCCAGGAACTGCTCCCCTGTTTCCAGCTCGTGCACAAACCCATACCGAGGCCCAAAACTCAGCTTCTGATGCATGTCCTGCATGCACTGTCTACGGTATTTGCGAAGGCAACTCTGATCTTCTTTGTCTTGGTGAATTAGTTCGTACTCTTGAATGCTCATCTGAGAACGCACGAAGGAAATAATAGAGATAATTCAGTGAGGAATGCTTCATCTTGAGATGCATCAAACTCATTCTCAGATCTAGAAGCTTTTACTTGTTGACTTCTCTGCTTAGACCACGCCCTCTCTGCTTCCAACATAGCCTTCCCCTTTAAGCACTGGCTCGAAGGCCACTTCCAGGACCCTTACTCTACACTTTCTTTATTCTGTCTTTATCTTCATTGAAATAAGTACCGTTGGAGCTTGTATTATATATTTGATTAACCAATTAATTAATTAGTGCTCAGTGTCAGCAGTTTTTTTTTTTCTGATTATAGGCACTACCCAGATCTGCTGATGCAGAAGCCATAAGGGTGAGGCTGAGCTGAGTTGTCTGAGTTTTAACAAGCCCTCTTACCATTGGGCTACATTCTGTTGTGCTTAGAACATCAGATCATCTTAATACCCTTTCATAACATGGACTCCATTATTAATATATTTGATAGACGATCACCTCTTATTGTCAACCAAGAATAAAACAGACATAAAGGAGTGGTGCAGTCTAGTGTGATAAGGCTCGCTGAAGGTGCGGAGCGGCCCAGAAACTCGGAAGCTGGTGTCTGGGGAGCCTAAAGGCGGTCATCACCTGCAGCATCCTCTTCAACTGCATCTGCTGACTGCTTTATATTACTTGTTTCTGCCTCTTGTATGTTTTTCGAATATTCCCAGTTCTTCCTCCTTCCCAATCCGCCCTCCTTCCCTCTCTCTTCCTTTGTCTTTTCATCTCTCTCTCTCTTTTGATATGGTCTTGCTCTGTAGCCCAGGCTAGCCTAGAACTCAAGGTCCTTCTACCTCAACTTCCCCAGTGCCACCATGTGCCACCATACCTAGGTCTCTTTCCTATTCTAATAGTTTCTCTATGTTAATATTATCATCTCAATTTCACTCTTTTAGGCCTAAAATTATTAAATGCTTTGCATAATTCGTAAGCTGCCCTCATAGTCCTGCTAGTTCAAGCAACCACGCCTCATGCATATTTGGAGATACATTTGAGCATTTCTGTCAGCAGTTGCTCTGTTTATACGTGGCATACAGGCACATTTCTAAAGTTTAGCTAGAAACAAAACCTTTTTTTTCTTTTTTTTTCTTTTTTTTTTAACTTTTATTGCATTATGATGAGAAAAGTTACATGATTTCAATTTATCTGAATTTGTTAACATTTAAAAACATATTTTAAGTAAATAGAATTAAATCACATTCTTGTTTCCCTTTTGTACCCCAACTCCTCCCAGAGACCCCCTTCAATACCTACAACACCTTTTTTGTCATATTCCTTAAAATTTATAAAATATTATACCAATAAAAATAAGCATTATAAAAGTTATTTGATGCAAAACAACAATCAATTTAACAGTCTTATGTAGATGCTTGTCTATAGCAATACTGAAAATACATACATTTTTCTCAATATAAATTTTAAATAACTCCAAACATACTAACTGTATATTTCAAAATAATACATCACTGCTAGTATTTTCTTAAATGAACATAAATATATAAAGTCCTTTTGTTTGTGTGTTTCTTTTGTATTTAGTAGAGCTTAGAATCTAGCTCTTACTGTGGTGCAAGCCCAAAATAAGAGCAATTTTTAGACATTGGATTTCATTGTAATAAGGCTATACTTCAGTGACCCCTCACATCACCAAAGGATTTTACCTCCATCATAGCTAAGCTGAGAGCTGACAGTTCTGCTGCACCAAGGAATGAATTGTAGGCATGAATTTTGGATACAGACTTCCTGCTATAGTCAAAGCTATTTGACTTGAGTGAGTGACTTTATTCTCAGCCCGCAGAATACAGGTTACATTCATTTAAGAAATGGTGTGTGTATTAAGATGGTCTATCCATAAAGTCATTCACCAACTGCAGGAACAAAATCTTTAATACTAACAACTCAGATTTAATACTAATTTTGTTTTAAGACACTTTTAAAATTTATTTCCCCTTCATAATCTGTTTAAAACATATGAAGACATTATCACAGCTCTTCAGTTTGGAAAACGTGATGTTCTCATCCATACTCATGATTACTCAGAGAAAGCCAACTTCTGTCTTCCACGCATCACACCGTTACACTGAAGATCATTGTCATGGTCTGCAGCATCCACCAAGGCACATGTCTGTTTATGGCCTCATAACTCCGTATTCTCCCACTACAAACTGAGTTGGTGGTAAATAGTGCACTGGCGTGATCTCCCACAAAGGAAAACCTCTTAACTGCTTCCTTTATGGTCATCATTAATCTTGTCATATAAATAGGACACACTTATGGAGCTTTAAAAATGGACTAAAAAATTTTAAAAAGGAAATAAAAATACTGATATTCTACCAATTTAATGTTCAATTGATCTCCATCGACATTTTAGAGGCCCTCTTTGACTCTGTCTCTTTATGACACAGACACACACATGCATAACTAAGATTCTTGCAGGGCTGTCTTTTGTAGCATTGAGCCACTTCTGCCTATCTCCTTCCCTCTCTTCCCAGGCAATCCTATTCTTCTAAGCTATGAATATGCTCAACTCAGTGAATGTCTCTACTTCTCTGCACACAGATTAACATGCCTATAATCATGCAGGGGTCTTTTGTTGCCCTAGAGTAGAATAGTTCATATAATTAAACATTCTATATTTCGTATTCTCATTTTTCTAAACTTCCTCTACAGCAGTTCGTATATTCATGATCCATTCTTTTTATGCCCACATGTGTTTCTTAGTATAGAATACCTTGATCGCAGTGTTCACTTTATACTACAAGGAAAGCATTTCATAATAGTCTAAAGTGACTCTCTTGAGTAGGTAATACAGAACTCATAGCCAGTCTTTTCTTGTCTTACCTTTCTGCTCATCCTTTCTTTTGAGTCTTTGTCATCTCTGCTCTGGGGAGAGGACATTTGTCTGAGGACTTCCTTCTTGCTGGGTGGAATTGAATCACCATCTTCACTTTCTAATTTAAACTTTCTCCAATCATTTATTACTCCTTTGGGTCCTGAAATTAAAATTTTAAATGTTTTTCTCTTAATTCTCAAAATTACTGCTTACATGGGCTGGAGAGATGGGTCAGAGGCTAAGAGCACTGGCTGTTCTTCCAAAGGTCCTGAATTCATTTCCCAGCAACTACATGTTTCATAACCATCTATAATGAGATCTGGTGCCCTCGTCTGGCATGTAGCCATATATGAGGGCGGAATATACATTACTGATATTCTACCAATTTAATATATATACCAATGCCACATATATATAATATTATGTTATATATATATATATATATATATATATATATATATATATATATTAATAGAGCTACCCATGCTAAAGCTTAGTCTTGTCCCTCATTAATACAGTATTCTACATTTGGGTGTATTCTTCTTTCTCACATTGTATATTATATTGTATATTAGTTTATAATATAGATTATATAAATATAAATAAAGTGACTATAGCTGATTTTATTAATTCAGGCAACCACATTTTTATTTTTACAGTCCTCTGGAAGAGTGGCAAGTGGTCTTAACCACTGAGCCATCTCTCCACCCCAAGAGTCATCATCCTTTCTCTTCCTTTTCTTTTCAATAGAGAGCACAGTGAATTATTATGAATGTCTATACAATTTAGTTAGTTCTTACTGATAGGTGGTATTGTTTCTTCATTTTCTAAATCATGTATGATGTTGAATAGGCATCTTATAATCAATTTTTTTTATCCTATCTGTCACGTGTAAGTGCAATGCCTCGGTGGAAGGACGTGCCTCTTCCTGGGTGCAATGGTGCTAACTGCCCTTGCAGAGGTGAAACCACTTTGATTTGTACTCCTCCCGGTGCTTCATTCAGAGGATGTGTTAAACTTACAGTGTTTCTACTTCTGTGGGAAAAAATGCACCTCGCCAAAGTTCTGTTTGTGCCTGTTTTAGGTTGTTTTTCTCTGCGAGTCTTTTGCCCACTGTGATGGTTAATATTGATCACCAATTCGATATGATCTATAATCACTTAAGAGATAAGCCTCTAAGCATGTCTGTAACAGTTTATTTAGTTGAGTTAATTGAGGTGGGAAGACAAACCTTAACTAGGGGCATCACCATTCCATGATCCGAGGTCCTGGAGACAGGTAACTAAGCATTACTATTCACTTTGCTCTGCCTCCTGTCTGTGGATACAATGGAGCAGCTGCCTCAAGCGCCTGGTCTTGACATCCCCACCATGATGACTGTACCTAGAACTGTGAGCAAACTTGAACTCTTCCTTCCTTAAATTGTTTATGTGTGGATATTTTATCACAGTAACACAAAAACACACCAAGTAACTAGTACATCCCCTATTGTATTTGATGCTGTTTAATTTCTTAGTATTTGCAGAAACTCTTAATATATTAAAACATTAACTTGTTGTCTATTGGATTGTATATGTTTTTAATAAGTATGTTAAATTTTTCCTTTAACATTTTCTCCTGATATCATTTACCAGACAATGGGCATTTCCTTTGTTTCTTTCCCTTTCCTTTTCTGTGCACCCGCTTTTTCTCTCCCTCCATTTACTTCCTTCTCTCCGTCCCTCCTCTTGTAATTCCTGCATCATCCTTCCAGCAAATCAATCTATCTTTTCTCTTACAATTTTTTTGCTTGTTTCATACTTAGAAACAAACAGCTTTTACCATAGCTGTTATCAAAGAAATTCCCACATACTCATTCCTGTACTAGTGTGAATTCATTCAAACCTATGACTGAATTCAAAAGTTTCAATCCATGCTTACAGATGTGAGAAGTAATAGTCACAGAGATTCGGTAGAGTCAAAAGGCTTCTGAATGTAAAACTTAAGTCATAGTACTTAACAGCTAAGCTCTTGGTAGTGGCATATAGATCACCACATACAATTCAACAAGTCAAGAATACCTCCTTGATGAAATGATGTTTTGGATATTCTGGAGGTAGATTGATTCAAACATTCTTTATTAGACTCTTTTTTCACATTCAAAAAGTTAAAATTAAGTATTATTTACTTTTTATCATGAATCTATATTTATATAGAGTATTCTAAGGAAGGCTGTAGTAGGTCCAGACAGGAAGACTGGCACAATAGAAAGGATCTTATTAAATTGTAGATGGAAGAGTCTTATGATACCAGGGTAGCAGGAAATTATCAATAATTTGTGTTGTTTTTTCAAACTCTTTGATACTAAATTAACAAATAACTGATCTTGGGTCACTTCATTTTATACTAATTTATTCAGTCAAATGTTTTAAAATGATTCTTCCTGATTAGATGAAGATATTACTTAAATTTAATAATAGTCTCTGTTAGAACAGGAAATATTCCTAGATTTACTCTTACATCAATAATTATGTTTCCTCTGCACGTTAGTTACCTGTGTGTGTGGCCTGTCCTTCAAAATCTTCCTCTAAGCTCTGGCTTGTGGCTTCTTCCATTTTATGGGTTGGGTTTGGTGTAGTCTCTATGATGAAAAAAAAAAGAACCAGTAAGACTTATAAGTTCCGGAATACACATGCAAGCACATACACATCCTTAAATACATGTGCATGTATTTATAATCCCCTGATGTCACCCTTGTGGATTAAGGGTTTTCACTATGAGAATGAGTGCTTTGAATGTTTCTGTCTGCATTGTAAGAGGACATTGATTTAGTACTACTAGAGATATTTGTATAATTTGTGGTTTGTCTTTTGAAGGTTTATGTTTTCATTTTGGGTTTAGGTACTTGGGTGAACACTATTGATTAATAAATTCCTTATTTTTATTACTATTTGTCAAAAGATTTCATAAGGCTCTACCCCAATATCTAATATAATGAGAAATTCTAATTAGTCGCATGTCTGCTGTCTTGGTGTTCTACTGCTGTGAAGAGACGCCATGACCAAGCCGACACTTAGGAAATGAAAGCATTTAATTGGGGAATAAAGAGCTGGAAACATAGTTTATTATTCCAATTGCCCCTTAAGTTCTAGGAAAAAACGTTAACTTCTTTAGCCTTTTCTTCTATAAGAGTGGGTTATTAATATGTCTATCTACAATTCTAAATAAATATGTATAAAGCTAAGAACATTTAGAATAATTCTACTTCAAACATTGAAGAGACAGAACTATCGCTTCCTTCTTGGTTTATTATTTTTAATAGCTAATTATCAATCTAGTGGAGAAGAAAGGTTATTCATTTTTAGATATAGTGACTGGATTAGGGTATACGTAGACTAGACTATGTCGGACAGTTCTCTGGGATCTGAATTTTGTTTAAAAAATATTTTAGTGAGGTTTTCATTAATGCTAACATATAAGCCAGCTGGACTACCTTTTTTGAGTTAGAGTATAAAAATTAACAAAAAATTTCTACAGCTTACTGCCAGGAAACATGGAAATGTTTGTTTCTAGTATTCATGGTCTCTGTAGAAAATAGTATAAACAGAATATTACTCACTATTGATAGGTTTATTTATATTCATAGTAATTCTCCCTCTAACCACCTCCTCTAAGACTTACTGGTTATCCCAGATAATCTATCTTAATAAATTTACATTGGCACCATAGAAGTAGTTACCTTGCCATTCAAAAATAATGTGTCCTGGCATACAGAAAATAATTATTTTCTAAATAAGACCTGAACAAACAAACAAAAAAGATCTGAACAATGATAATGCCAGTTACCATATCAATTATAACAGGGGGAAATATCATAAGGCCCCAATCCTAGATGAAGAGCTACAGGAAATTAATGACTGCTAAGCAAAATTAGTCTTCTACAGGGACAAGCCCCTGATATATACTAAACTGATTTAGTAGGTTCTATGTATCTATCTCGCTATGACCTGTCTGTCTGTCTGTCTGTCTATCTGTCTATCTACCTACCTATCATCTACCTATCTGTCTGTCTGTCTATCTATCTATCTGTTTATCTATCTATCACAATGAAAGAATAAGAGCCCATGAAGCTGAGAAGGAATAAGGAAACATAGGAGGAGCTGGAGAGAGGAGAGTGTGGGGTTGAGATGATGTATGAAAATCTCAAAAAATAATAAAAATATGTTTAAAAGAAAACAAATGCTTTATGTGCTTGTTGGATAAAATAAAATGTATCTTAAATATTGTTAATTTAAAAAATTAGCATTTGAGCCAAGCAGTGATGGTGTATGCCTTTAGTCCTAGCACCCAGGAGGCAGAGGCAAGTAGATTTCTGAATTCTAAGCCAGTCTGGTCTATAGAGTGAGTTCCTGGACAGCTAGACCTACACAGAGAAACCCTGTCTTAAAAACAATAGCCAGGCAGTAATAGCACACGCCTTTAGTCCCAGCACTTGGGAAGCAGAGGCAGGTGGATTTCTGAGTTCAAGGCCAGCCTGGTCTGCAGAGTGAGTTCCAGAACAGCCAGGGTTATAGAGAGAAATCCTGTTTCAAAACCCTTTCCCCTGCACCACTCCCCAAAAAAGAAAAGAAAACAAACTATCAATAACAAAATCAACATTTGGCTTGAAATGGTATTATGAGTAATGGTTGGTTTTTTTGTTTGTTTGGGGTTTTTTTGTTTTTTGTTTTTTAATTTTGTCATAGTCTTTAAAATTTATAAAATATTGTAACAATAAAAATGAATAGTATAAAAGTTGTTTGAGAAGCAGACCTTGGGCCCAAATTTGGCAGCCAGTCCCACAGCATCCAGAGGTGGCTCCCATCCCAGGCACTCAGATACGCCCAGGATCAGAGGTGAGGAGGACACAACATCAATCCCAACACTGGGAGTAACTGGGACCAGCAGGACCTAGGCACACAGGAACTGCACCAGCCCAGTGACACGGGTTGCTTCCGGTCTGTCTGGGCTGGCCGGTGCCCTGAGCAGACCTTGGTCACAAACTCTGCAGCCAGTCCCACAACACCTAGAGGAAGCTCCACTCCTAGGCGATCATCTTGTCTACAAGACATACTTGTCTACAGCAATACTGAAAATACATACTTTTTTCAATATAAATTTTAAATAACTCTGAACATATTAACTGTATATTTTAAAATAATATATCAATACTAGTATTTTTTAAATGAACATAAATATATAAAGTCTTTTTGTTTCTTTGTTTGTTTGTTTTGTATTTAGTAGAGCTTAAAATCTTGGC
>JADRCD010183690.1:0-10524 GCA_019843815.1 Montemys delectorum
CTGGAGGAGTCCTTAGAGGTTCCAGCTCCTTGCCTTCTCATTCCTCATGCTGCTGAGTGAGATGTCTCACTGAGTCAACAGCACACCATAAATTCTAATGTCGATTTACACAATCTGGGATGATTCTCTACTCCCCCCCCAAAAAAAATGTTTAGATTTTTTTTATGTAAACTATTATTTTCTGTTTGGAAATTTATTCAGGTTTTAGATCAAATGATACTTTTCTTCTATTCATTTAAATGTTGTAAAATGTCTCCTAAATTCACTGACATATTTTCCCTTTGCAAATCTTGTGTCCTGCAAATGAAAGATTTCCATCTCCATTGTTGATGGAAAGCTTTCCAAGCTTGCTATGAAAGGCATTTTAGTTGAAACCATTGTGAATGTGTCTCAGTTCCAGTTACCACAGCTTAAAAATCTCATTTCATCCATATGAAAACAGAGCCAAGCAAAGCAAAGCAAAACAATCCCTATGAAAACTTCTTGTAAGATTTAAACAAATAATTCACAGACAATATGTAGTTCTGGGGTAGACATGGAGTAAGCAGCTACATAATGTCATCTATTTTATTACCAAAATTACTAGAGTAATTAGGTAAGAATATTATAACAAAAATAATATATTCAGGCAAATATATTTTTCCAGTGTACCAAAATTATAAAATCATCTGAGGGCTGGTGAGATGGCTCATGTATGTGAGCTTGCTGTGTGAGCCTCACAACCATAATTTTATCCCTGAAACCCATGTAGAGGAAGAAGGACAGAATCAACTCCACAAAGTGGTCCCTTGACTGCCACACTTATACCATGCACACAACAATAATAATGATAATAACATAATAAAGAATAAATAATATAAAATATTAACACCTCATTACAGAAAGTTTAAGAATGTAGAGTAAGAGGAATAAAAGACTCCTTTGGCCGGGGTGTGGTGGTGCATGCCTTTAATCCCAACATTTAGGAGGCAGAAGCAGGTGGATTTCTGAGTTCAAAGCCATCCTGTTCTACAGAGTGAATTGCACGACAGCCAGGACCACACAGAGAAACCTTGTCTCAAAGAAAAAACAACAACAAAAACAACAACAGCAACAAAAAACACTGTGTAGCCTCACACAGATAACTTTTATGATGATTTGTAATTTAAAGATCTATTTTTATATTTTTACCTCTGTGTATATGTCTGGGTGAGTGCAGGCATGTGCATGTGAGTGCAGATGCCCTCAGAAGCCAGCCATGTTGAATCACTTGGAGCTGAAGTTGCCCAACATGGGTGCAGGGCATTGAAGTCAGGTCCTCTGCCAGATCAGTATAAGTTCCTAATTATTTTGGAGGTACAAGCAATTGATATGTAGACAAGAAAGCATGCATTTTTATCATGTTTAGTGCTTTTGTATAATATCCTCACTAATCAAAATAAATAATGTAATGGCCATTCAGAGTTATTCATGGATTCAATCTCAATTGTTCAGTTTATGTTTTACCTTAAGGTCTGTCATATATTCTAGAGGTCATGATCAGGCAGCTCTTGTCTCGTTACACTTCATGTACCACCAAACCCTCAGTTTTTCCAGCAATCCACCTTCCTTGCAACACTCCTTCCCTCGGTGCTCCCAAAGTGAGTTGTCTCTGAACAACTGGGATTACCAACTTCTTAGGAGGCTGCTAGGGCACCTAACCCCAAGTGTCATTGCTGGGACCCCTGCTTGAGAAAATTAAATATACATCTATAGATCCTGTAGTAGAGTGACAGACATCAATGGATGACTCTGTGACTGGCTCTTACATGCTGTATACATGATCTTCTAGTCCCATTGTGCCCACAGGAGACTCTGGGGTACAGTGATCACAGTAGACCCTTTGTCTCTGTGGGCTGGGAAGAGGCCTGAGGTATTAGACAATCTCTTTGGTCTCTATGGGATTTGAGATGTGCAAAGATGCATAGCTCAGATTTGACTCATATGAGGTTCTCTGTTTTTGGTGGCTGGAGGTATTCTTCCCTTGAGATTCATTACCTTCAGCGATAACAGGGACCTAGGAAGGTCCCTTTCCTCTTATTTCATTCAACTTTCAAACTAAAAGTTTACTTTGTTCTGGGAAGAAGCCCAGAAACTTCCAATAAAGTTTTAATTAGGACAAAGATCTACAGAGACATGCATCCTTGTGGACTGAAGAATCACTGGATTCTTGTATTTTCCATTGGGAGACAACCATTGTTGAACTGGAACATGACATGTCAGACACTCTAGCAACTCCCTTTCATACATATATGTGTGTTTGTGCATGAGTGTGTGTATATGTGTGTATGTGTATATATATGTTTATATATATATATTCTATATGTTCTATATGTTCTATACATTTGGTATGTTCAATTCCTCTAGAGCAGCAGTTCTCAATCTGTGTGTCATGACCCCTTTGGGTCACTTTCACAGAGGGCATATATCAGATATCCTCCATACCAGATATTTATATTACAATTAATATTAACAAAATTTCAGTTATGATGTACCAACAAAATAATTTGATGTTTTGGGGTCACCATAACATGAGGAACTCTATTAAAGTGTCACATGTAGCTGGCATTGCTACATTGTGGGTTCTTTCTTCCACACTTCTCCAACCCTTTCAACCTAACATTAGATAGGAGAGGGGAAAAGGGATAGAGAAGAGAGGAAAGAGATCCCTGAATCTACTTTTTTCTCATAGGTCTGCCTTTATATGCTACGTGACCTTTTCCCCTTACTGCTTTTAAAATTCTTTCTTTGTTTAGTGCACTTGGCGTTTTGATTTTTATGTGACAGGAGGAATTTCTTTTCTGGTCCAGTCTATTTGGAGTTCTGTAGGCTTCTTGTATGTTCATGAGCATCTCTTCTTTCAGTTGGGGAAATTTTCTTCTATAATTTTGTTGAAGATATTTACTGGCCCTTTAAGTTGGAAGTCTTCACTCTCTTCTATACCTATTATCCTTAGGTTTGGTCTTCTCATTGTGTCCTGGATTTCCTGGATGTTTGGGGTTAGGACCTTTTTGCTTTTTGCATTTTCTTTCTTTTATTCTTTTTTAAGTTTTAGTGCATTATAATGAGAAAATGTACATGACTTCAATTTATCTGAATTTGTTAACATTTATAAACATATTTTAAATAAATAGAATTGAATCACATTCTTGTTTCCCTTTTTTACACCAACTCCTCCCAGAGACCCCCCCTTTAATACATACATTATTTTTTGTCATTGTCTTAGTCAGGATTTCTATTCCTGCACAAACATCATGACCATGAAGCAAGTTGGGGAGGAAAGGGTTTATTTGGCTTACACTTCCACATGGCTGTTGATCACCAGAGGAAGTCAGGACTGGAACTCAAGCAGGTCAGGAAGCAGCAGCTGATGCAGAGGCCATGAAGGGATGTTCCTTACTGGCTTGCTTCTCCTGGCTTGCTCAGCCCGCTCTCTTATAAAACTCAAGACTTCCAGCCCAGAGATGGCACCACCCACAAGGGGCCCTCCCCCCTTGATCACTAATTGAGAAAATGCCCCACAGCTGGGTCTCATGGAGGCATTTCCCCAACTGAAGTTCACTTCTCTGTGATAACTCCAGCCTGTGTCAAGTTGACACTCAAAACTAGCCAGTACAATTGACCCCTTGTCAACTTGACACACAAACACATCACTATTAAGCCTCATCCCTTATGTTCTTATTCATCCCCAAGATCTAAAGTCCCACAGTCTTTACATATTAAAAGTTCAATCAATTTAAAATGTCCAATATCTTTTAAAATTTAAAGTCTCTTAACTGTGGGCTCCACTAAAATACATTCTTCCTTCAAGAGGGAAAAATATCAGGGCACAGTCACAATCAAAAGCAAAACCAGTGTCTGGGATCCAACTCACGATCTTCTGGGCTCCTCTAAGGGCTTTGGTCACTTCTCCAGCTCTGCCCTTTGTAACACACATCTTGTCTTCTGGGCTCCAGATGCCTGTACTCCACTGCTGCCGCTGTCCTTGGTGGTCATTGTATGGTACTGGCATTCCCAAAACAATGCTGTAACCAGGCTTTACCAATAGCCTCTCATAGACTGTCTTCATGGTGCCAATCCTCAGCTCCTTTGCATGACACCTTCAGTCCTGAGCCATCAATTACAAACTGAGGCTGCACCTTCATAAATGGCCTTCCATGGCCTCTCACTGTGCCAAGCCTCAGCTGCTCTTCATGACCCCTTCGTGCTGTCAAAACCAGTACCACCTGGGTGAATCTTACACATTACCAAGTCCTGCTGCAGCACAAGGTACAACCATGGCTATCTTTGGAACACAACCTCTTTGTGCTCTCAGCAAACACTTCCCAGAAGATGTCACCTCAATGATGCTGGTCTCTTCTTAATCACCGCTAATTTCTTAGCTCCAGCTAACCAGCATCAATAGTCCCAGTAATGCAAAGTTCTCTCTTTAGTAGTTCTGGTATCTTGTTAATCACAGCTGATACTTCAGCCCCAGCTAACCAGAACCACAGAATCTTCACAGTCAAAACAACATGGCCCTGATAGAGTCTTTAATCTTCCCTCTGAAATTTCACAAGCCAGACCTCCATCCTCTGCACTGTTCTCAGCATGATCTTCCAAGCTCCTACACAACATCCCCATAGAGCTCTTAACAACCAATGGCTCTTCTAGCTCAAAGTTCCAAAGTCCTGCCACAATCTTCCCCAAAACATGGTGAGGTTGTCACAGGAATACCCCACTATGCTGGTACCAATTTGTCTTAGTCAGGGTTTCTATTCCTGCACAAACATTATGACCAAGAAGAAAGTTGGGAGGAAAGAGTTTATTCAGCTTACACTTCCACATGGCTGTTGATCACCAGAGGAAGTCAGGACTGGAACTCAAGCAGGTCAGGAAGCAGGAGCTGATGCAGAGGCCATGGAGAGATGTTCCTTACTGGCTTGCTTCTCCTGGCTTGCTCAGCCCGCTCTCTTATAGAACTCAAGACTTCCAGCCCAGAGATGGCACCACCCACAAGGGGCCCTCCCCCCTTGATCACTAATTGAGAAAATGCCCCACAGCTGAGTCTCATGGAGGCATTTCCCCAACTGAAGTTCACTTCTCTGTGATAACTCCAGCCTGTGTCAAGTTGACACACAAAACTAGCCAGTACAGTCATATTCTTTAAAATTTATAAAATATTATAACAAAAATGAGTATTATAAAAGTTGTTTGATATAAAACTAAATCAATTTATCAGTCTTATGTGGATGTTTGTCTATAAGCAATACAGAAAATACATACATTTTTCTCAATATAAATTTTAAATAACTACAAACGTATTAACAGTATATATCAAACTAATACATAACTACTAATATTTTCTTAAATGAATATGAACATATAAAGTGTTTTTGTTTGTTTGCTTGTTTTATATTTAGTAGAACTTAAAATCTTGGCTCTTACTGTGGTAACTTGATACAAGAGTTACAAACATCAAGCAAAGCACTCAATCTTACTCATTGTTGTTCTCTTACAAAACCCTTCCCAATTTAATTGTCTACATTTCTTTTGGGCATATAAATACTTTTAAAATATGTAAGCTGTTCTGAAAACATAGTAATGTAAAAACATGAAATAATCAATACTACTGATAGAGAGGCTGAAATAGGAGAAACAAGATCCCAAGACCATTAGGTTGTACTCAGCAAGACCTTGTCACAAACAAACAAGCTGAAAGTGTACAGAGATTGTATATTACTGGATCTATTTCTTCAATTACCAAATTAGAGAGACCATTGGATGACAGTCAATAAATTTCTAATTCCTCATATTTTTTAATTTCAATCCAATAGGATATGTTCATAATATTAATTTTCATAATAAGATATTAAGAAAAAGTAATTGTCACTTCCTGTTGTTTTTGTTGTAAGAGGTGAAATTAGGTTTGTGTGGATTTGTTGAAAGATTACATTCTTGCTTTTTGTAGAGTGTACTTTTGCTCCTTATATTGATGTTTTCCATCTATTATCCTTTTTACAGCTGGATTTGTGGAAAGATATTGTGTAAACTTTGTGTTGTCATGGAATATCTCATTTTTTCCATCTAAGGTAATTGATAGTTTTGCTGGGTATAGTAGCCTGGCCTGGCATTTGTGTTCTTGTAGGGTCTGTATGACATCTGCCCAGGATCTTCTAGCTTTCATAGTCTCAAGTGAGAAGTCTGATGTAATTCTGATAGGCCTGACTTTATATGTTACTCGACCTTTTTCCCTTATGGCTTTTAAAATTCTTTGGTTTTTTTTTTAGTGCATTTGGTATTTTGATTATTATGTGACAGGAGGAATTTCTTTTCTGGTCCAGTCTATTTGGAGTTCTATAGGCTTCTTGTATGTTCATGGGCATCTCTTTTTTAGGTTAGGGAAATTTTCTTCTATAATTTTGAAGATATTGACTGGCCCATTACATTGGGACTTTTCACTCTCTTCTATACCTATTATCCTTAGGTTTGGTCTTCTCATTGCATCCTGGATTTCCTGGCTGTTTGGGGTTAGGAGCATTTTGCTTTTTGCATTTTCCTTGACTGTTGTGTCAATGTTTTCTATGGTATCTTCTACCCCTGAGATTCTCTCTTCTATCTCTTGTATTCTCTTGGTGATCCTTGCATCTACAACTCCTGATATCTCCTAAGTTTTCTAACTCCAGGGTTATCTCTCTTTCTGATTTCTTTATTGTTTCTATTTCCATTTTTACATTCTAGATGGTTTTGCTCATTTCCTTCACCTGTTTGATTGTGTTTTACTGTAGTTCTTTAAGGGATTTTTGTGTTTTCTCTTGAAGGGCTTCTAGCTGTTTACCTGTGTTCTCCTGTATTTCTTTGAGGGTGCTGTTTATGTCTTTCTTAAAGTCCTATATCATCATCATGAGAAGTGATTTTATATCTGAATCTTGCTTTTCCAGTGTGATGGTGTGTCCAGGACTTGAGTATTGGGTTCTGATGATGCCAAGTAAACTTGGTTTGTGTTGCTTATATTCTTATGCTTGCCAAGTATCATCTGGCTATCTCTAGTGCTACCTGTCCTTGCTAAATCTGACTGGAGCCTGTCCTTCCTGTGATTCTGATTGTGTCAGAACTCCTCAGAGTCAAGCTGTCTCTGTGATCCTGTGATTCTGGGATCCTGTGACCCTAGGCTTGTTAGAGCACCTGGGAGTGGAGCTTTCTCTGGGTGTTTTGGGAATGACTGCAGAGTTTGTACCCAATGGCTCTGCTCAGGGCACTGGAAGGCTCAGACAGACAGGAAGCAACCTGAGCCACTGGACTGGCAGATTTACTGTGTGCCTGGGTCCTGCTGGTCCCAGTTACTCCCAGTGTTGGGACAGATGTTGTGTCTTCCTCACCTCTGATCCTGGGCATGTTGCTTTATGCATTTTCTTTGACTGTTATACCAATGTTTTCTATGGTGTCTTCTGCCCCTGAGATTCTCTCTTCTATCTCTTGTAGTCTCTTGATGATGCATCTATGACTCCTGATCTCTTTCCTAGGTTTTCTAACTCTAGGGTTGTCTCCCTTTGTGATTTCCTTATTGTTTGTATTTCCATTTTTAGATCATGGATGGTTTTGTTCATTTCGTTTACCTGTTTGATTGTGTTTTCCTGTAGTTCTTTAAGGGATTTTTATGTTTCCTCTTTAGAACTTCTATCTGTTTACCTGTGTTCTCCTGTGTTTTTTTAAGGGAGTTATTTATGTCCTTCTTAAAGTCCTCTGTCATCATCATGAAAAGTGAGTTTAGATCTGAATCTTACTTTTCTGGTGTGATGGTGTGACTAGGACTTGCTGTGGTAGGAGAATTCAGTTCTGGTGATGCCAAGTAACCTTGGTTTCTGTTGCTTATGTTCTTATGCTTGCCTCCTGCCATCTGGTTATCTCTAGTGCTACCTGCCCTGGCTAAATCTGACTGGGGCCTGTCCTTCCTGTGATCCTAGTTGTATCAGGACTCCTCAAAGTCAAGCTGTCTCTGTGATCCTGTGATTCTGGGATCCTGGGATCCTCAGCCTCTTAGAGCACCTGTGAGTAGAAATTCTTCTGGGTATTATGGGACTGGCTGCAGAGTTTTCACCCAAGGTCTGCTCAGGGTACTGGCCCAGACTGACCCCAAGGAGCCTTGCCTCTGGGAGTTCCTGGGTGCCTGGGTCACGCTGGTCCCATTTACTCCAGGTGTTGAGACAGATGTTTTGTCCTCCTCAGTTCTAAGCCTTGTATTCTTACATGAGTTATATAGGTACAATGTCTATCAAAGAGTAATAGTAAGTGTTATTAGCTGTGTATACACATTTTGGTCTCAGCCAGTTCCAGAGCTGTCTCCTTATACAGAGATAAAAACATAATCACATATATATCACCTATCTTGTTGATCTTCTTAGTCTCACAGAAACCGGCAACATATTCAATGATATTAATTTTTATAAGCACTGACTCAGTTAAAGTCCACAATTTTCTTACTTGTTAGCTTTCCTTTGAAGTGTTCTCAACCTTGGAAGTATTTTTTCAACTTCCTTTCATTATTTCCTTTGACAGGTAGATTTTTTTTTAGAATTATGTTTTCTAGCTTTCAATGTTTGAGTTGTCTTTGATTTATTTCTTAATTCTGCTTTATTTAAGAGATACATTTAAACATTTTGTTGTTCATGATGATGTTGTTGATGATGATGATGATTTCTGGTACTCAATATTGAGCCCAGATTTAATCTACTAAATGCTGTTATAGGGCACACAGCACTACTTATTTATTAAACATTAAATTTTTACTTCATGTATTTAGTGTGTGTGCATATGTGTGTTCCCATGTGTGCACATATCTGTTCACATGAGGTAAGTGGTAACTGTCTTCCTCTAGCACTCCCCACATTGTTTTTTCTTTCATTGACTCTGGTGTTCCCTGATTCATGGAATGGCTGGGCAAGGACCTGCCCGTGTGCATACATTCAACTCTTATCACTGGGTTCACACATCAGCAGCCATTGCAAACCTTTTCTGTGGATGCTGAGGATATAAATTTAGGCCCTCCAGATTTTTCAGCATGGACCTTGCCAACTAAGCTCTCTCCTCTGCCCAAGAGAATATGTATTTTTGTCTTATTAGACATGTTTTCTTTAATATTGTGAATCTGAGGAAAAAGAAGCTCTTAACAATGTTGTTCAGTCCACGTTTACTTTTATCATTTTGTCAATTCTCCTGTACATAATATTTCTGAGGTCTGTCAATGACTATATTCTTTGGACATACTATACTCTTCTTTGGAAAGAACCACCAAAGAAGGACCAAGTTTATTCTCAGCTTTTATTAAAGGGGAGATTATAAAATTCATATACAGGGTAGGGTCTGAAATATCCAGACTTAACACACATAGCACTAGTATATTGGAATTTGTGTCCTTTCTGAACACAAATGAGATGGAATAGAGGCTTATGCTACATGTCAGAAACTATGGTACATTAGAGCATATCACACAAAACACTATTCGACAAGAATAATCACTGGCTACCACTGCAAGTTTCATTAGCAAAGACTCAGGCAAGTTCACAATGAGGTTTTTTTCTTCATGTCTGACTTAACTTTTGGAGCTTGCTTACATGTTCCCTAAATACCTGTTTCACCTGCTTGTTCCTCAGAGTGTAGATGAAGGGGTTGAGTGTGGGTGTCACTACAATATTGAGTAATGCCACCACCTTGTTATGATCTTCCCGCTGTGCATTCTTGCCAGATCGGACATACATGGAGATACAGCTGCCGTAGAAGAGAGACACCACAGTAATATGAGAAGAGCAAGTTGAGAAGGCTTTCTTCCTCTCTTTGGCTGAAGGAATGCGCAGGATGGTATAGAGAATGTGGCCATAGCAGGTGGCAGTCACAGTCAGAGTTCCCAGGAGAATAAAATTGGCAATAACAAAACCCAGGAACTCCACCAGGCTTGTATCTGCACATATGAGTTCCATAAGTGGAAAGTTGTCACAGAAGAAATGGTTAATAATGTTGGGGCCACAGAATGGTTGCTGAAATAAAATAACACTGGGAACCATGATGAGAAGCAATCCTGACATCCATGAGCAAAACACAAGCAGGACACAGACTCTTTTGCTCATAATGGTGGCATAACGCAAAGGGTTACAAATGGCCACATACCTGTCAAAGGACATCACTGCCAGTAGAAAGAACTCAGTGGTGCCAAGGAAGAAATAGAAGAACATTTGGAGGAAACACCCTAGTAGGGAGATGGTCTTACGGCCTGTGATGATGTTGGTTAGCATCTTGGGGAAGATGACAGAGGTGAACCAGATCTCCAGCACAGCAAAGTTGCGGAGGAAGTAGTACATGGGGGTGTAAAGGCGCCTGTCCACAAGGGTGATGAAGATGATGAGGAAGTTTCCCATCAGAATGAGGAAGTAGGTCAGGAGGAAGCCCAGGAAGATGAGCACCTGCAGCTCACAGGCATCTGACAGCCCCAGCAGAATGAACTCAGTAACAGAGGTGCTGTTCTCCATGGCTCCT
>JADRCD010183691.1:0-22385 GCA_019843815.1 Montemys delectorum
ATCATTAGTGTAGGAATTGTGTTGTACACTGATCCAGTGTTACCACTAAGATTTATTTATTTTTTTAATTTTAAATTTCTACTAATTTACATGGGCTTTTGTAACATCAAATACTAATTTACTTATCACCTCTAACATGTTTCTGTTAGAGATTTAGAATTCTCTGTGTATGAAATAACATTGTTTGCAAACACAGATAATTTCCTTCATTTTCATTTGCATATGTTTCTTTTCTTATTCTTTTTTATACAAGCTGCTCATGAACTTTCAGGAAGAATACTGATGACAGTTAGTATCTCTATCTTTTTCTCAGATCTGAAGATAAACAATTTCAAGTTTGTCACATTCAGAATTATATTGACTGTGGCTTGTCCTAAATGAGATATATGTTGTTATGCTGATTTTTTAACATGAGATTGTACTTATTTTTACCAGTTCTCTTTTCTCTTGAAATGGCATGCATTTACCCTTCATTTTGCTGTGATGAATTACACATTTATAGATTTGTGCTTATTAAACCCTCTTGTCATCCCTCTGATAAGCCCTACTTTATCATGGTGCACCATCTTCTTGACATAAGGTTTAGTTGGCTTTTGTGAGTCTTATAAAGAATTATCTACAACTATGCTCATTGGGGATACAGTATTTTTTATTCCCCCTTTAATATAAAATCTCATAATAACACTTTTTTTCTAAAAGTTTAATTTATTGTGCGTTTATATATACATGACTCACGAATTTAAAAAAAGGATGTGATTTATTCAGTGACTTACTATTTTTTTTTTTTTTTTTTGCGGTCTCAAAAAGCTTTATTTTTACTTGGTCCAGGACTTGGGAGGGGCTCCAGAGTGGTTACAAAGCTGCCTAGTGGCTTGAGAGGTTCATTCAAGTGGAGGTCCGGAGGCGGGCTGGTGCAGAGCAGAGCGGGGAGCCCCTTGGAAGTCACAGAGGCCTCCTAGTCATGCTTGAGAGTGAGGCGCTCAAAGAGATACTCGCCCAGAGATCCCTGGGGCACCCTGGTCTGCACTGGTTGTGGCCCTGCCACCCTACGGAGGTTGGCCAGGTGGTTGCCCATCTTCTTGATGAGCTTTACCTCCTTATCCAGGAAGTGGCTTTCCAAGAAGTCACCAAGATGAGGGTCTGTGCCCGCAGAACCCAGGGCATGCAGATCCAAGAGGGCCTGGTTCAGGTCCTTCCCCAGGGCCAAGGCAGCTTCCATGGCCTCCTGGGTTTTACCCCATTCATCTTGAGATGGCTTCTGCACATACTGGAAGAATGCATTCCCCACTTCCCCCCCCCCCCCCCCCCCCCCCCCCCCCCCCCGCGATCGTTCTCCTCGGCCAATTCGAGGAAGAAGTGGCCTATGCCCTCCAGAGCCACGTCATCCCGATCAAAAAAGAAGCCCAGAGAGAGGTAGGTGTAGGAGGCCCGCAGGTGCAAGTTGACCAGGCGGTTCATGGCAGCTTCCACTTCGGTGGAACAATTCTGACGAATCTGAGAGGTCATGGCTGATCCGGAGTATGGGGCTGATGCGAAGAGACGGTGCAGACTGGTCCTAGGAGCCGAAGGCGGCGACGAGATAGTCCCAGAGGCTGCGACTGGAGAGACCTCTAAAGTGGCTGGAAGCTTACTTTTATAGTTGTTTATTCAAGAGGATATGAGGTATCTCAGTGCTTAGGGCACAGTAAGCCTGATGACCTGAGTTCAGACTCCCAAACCTACATGATAAAAAGAGAAATGTTTATTCAAGCAAGGAGTCATCTGACTTTCACATGTGTTATATTAAACCTGTATCCATCCATGCATACACAGAGCCACACATACATACTGAAATTCACAGAAAAGATACATGTAAAACATGGATGGGTATATTTTTCAGTACTCATTTCTTCATATATTTCTTTTAACTTATATTGCCATTAATTTTTGATTATATTCCACTACAATCTGATAGCTTAAAGCCATGATTTTGTTTATTTTTGTTTCATATGCTTTATAGCCTTGTGTTCTATATTAGAGAATACATGGCATGCTGAGAGAATATGTGTTCAGTTTTTTTTTTTTTTAAGTAGGAAAGTGTGGGTGTATCTGCTAACTATATGTGATAGATGATAAAGTTTAACTATGAAGTTCTTTTTGTAGATATTTTGACATAGATGGGTTATTCAATACTAAGAATGGGCTATTGATGTCACATAGTATTATTACATTTGTCTATGTGGCTCTGTTTGTCCAAAGTGTTTCACTATATCTTTTTCATGGACTGTTCTCTTTAGTAACATGTACAGATGTTCTTACATCTAACCCAGTTCATGTTAATTACCTTGTTCATAAAGTAAGGCTACAAAGATCATTATCAGACCTCATGTTAGTCCTGCCCAGAGCAATTATGTGGATGAGAATAGGTTCTCATGCTGATGATTAGCTCAGTACACTATGAAACCTACCATCAGCAGATGCTAAACTCCTAGCCATCAAGGATGAGGCTTCTCACACAAGTCCTTTTATCGACCAATTCAAGTATTTAATATATTCTGATAATATAACCTTCCCTCCTATAACACCCCATCCTCTCCAGCAACTAAGCCATACCACGTTTTTCTTTTTTTAGAAAACAGACAGGCCAAAAAAAAAAAAAAAATC
Source organism: Montemys delectorum (assembly GCA_019843815.1). Lineage (NCBI taxonomy): Eukaryota > Metazoa > Chordata > Mammalia > Rodentia > Muridae > Montemys > Montemys delectorum. Next base: position 2,644 of record JADRCD010183691.1, read on the forward strand.
AAATGTAAAACTTTTTCTCTGTCTCTCTCTTGCACACACACACACACACACACACACACACGCACGCACGCACGCACGCACGCGCGCGCGCGCGCGCGCGGGAACACTAAATCAGAGAAGATCAAAATATGCAAGCAAAAGAACAATAAGACAAGCATATCTAAACGAAAATTACAAAAAAAATTATCTACAAAATGAATCCACAATCTCATTTCGGGTGTTCTCTTATTATTGTTTTTACTATTAAATACCTTCACAGTATCTTATTCACAAGGTCAAAATTTTATGGAGCTTCGTTCTCAGTATTGTGTAGAACATAACCATATTTCAATTTGAATATGCCATGATAAATTGGCTCTAATTAAAATACTTTCCTCAAAGAGGCTCCACCAAGAGTCAACTATTAGGATTTCAGAGAAGTAATGTCTTCTACACACGGGAGAACCTTGAACCAAGGAACTCACAGTAGCTGTGGTTGCTCCTGCAATATGTTCACAACAATGCTTCATCCAAAACAGTACAAAATAAACAAACAAACAAATAAGATTCCATGTGGAAAGAAGCAGAAATCTGGACTGCACTCTGCTAGCTGAGAAGCTTTAGACACCTGATGGGGAGTGGAGTGTCAGTTTTCTTTAGTGGTGGTGTCCTTCATGAAAATTTCCTGTATTCCAGTGGATGGCCATACACATAAGGAAAACACTCACAGGATCCAGTAGATTATAGAAAGAATAGAACTGGGGGATGGGGCTGTGAGGAGGAGGGGCTTAAACATAAGAGGGGTGCAATATGAACTGTATATGACCAAAAATACTATGTACCTATTTAAAAAGCCCCAAAAGAAACAATTTTAAAATAAAAGATAGCAACAACAACAACAACAATAAAACAAAAACAAAAACAGACAGGTGATGCTGATTCCTTGACTTCTACCTGATGATCAAAATGTCCATCTAAAACAAGGCTTGTCCTATAATGACTCTTTAACACTGTAGAACAAATAAGTATTTTCACAACTTAGATAGACTGAGAATTTAGTGGTTTCCATGACCAGTAATTTTAATCTACTTCCACACTGTCATGGTTGAGACACTGTTTCTCTTTCCCTTCAAAGAGGAAGATATTGCCCATTCCATTTTATAAAGGACTGCTCTCCTCCCAAAGGTTGAAAACAGGGGCATGTTTATACTGATGTGGGGCTATCTGAATGTTTTCACCAATGTTTCCATTTTTAGTTTCTCTCTAAAGTCTCAGAACATTTTTCCCCTAGTTTGAAATGTTCGTATATGCATTTGAAATTATGGCTCTTGCATATCGGTTGAGTTTATACTTTATATCTGATTAGACTTGTATGCATGACTAACTGTAGTAATTCCTCTTGAGACACCCTCCTTTCTATGTTGGTGTTTTGAATAGAGATGAACAATTTCTTCAGTGGAAATTTGTGACTTTAAAATAAATAAACACAACAACAACTATTATGTTTAATATTATTATTTTTTTTTTGTATTTTCTTGTAGAGGCTCACAGCCATTCATTGAACTGTTTAATATTATTTTTAAAAGGACAAAATCTCAAATCATTGAAAAGCTGTTTCATGATCTTCCCTATCAACTGAGTCCTCTGGGGAACCCTAAGATGCCCTGAGCCATGTGCTATCCCCTGGGGACCTTCAATATCTCTATACCACTCTGCCTACTTTCACCAGACCTGCAGATCCAGAAGCATACAGGTTAAATTCCCTTCCCACACCCATCTTCCCTACACATTGAGTCCTTGAGGTACTCCTAGCTCTCCTGAGAAGCCTGATATCCCCATTGAACCCCATTCTCTCTGCCCATCTTCATCATATCACCAGAAACTGAACCATACAGTCAGCTCAAGAACACTCATCAAAGGCTTCCCACACCAGTTTCATCGAGGTTAGGCCCCCCTCCCAATACCTACTATAACAGTGACATTTAGGGACTAAAGATATCCAGATACCTAGAGGCCTCAGAAGAACACAATGAACAAAACCCAGGCCAATATGGCACCTTCAAAGCACAGCTATCCTATTACTGGAAGTCCTGTAAATCCTAACCCAACTGAAGTACAAGAAAATGATGTTAAATTCAATCTTATAAATATGATAGAGGCCTCTAAAGGGAAACAAAAAAACTTTTAAAGAAATACAGGAAAATACAATTAAACAAGTTAAGTAAATAAAACTTTTCAAGATCAGAAAATGGAAATAGAAGTAATAAAGAAAACACAACTGAGAGAATCCTAGATACAGAAAACCTAGGGAAGAGGACAGGAGCAACAGGTACAAGCATCACCAACAAAATGCAAGAGATGGAAAGAAAATCTCAGACATATAAGATACAATAAAAGAAATTGATACATCAGTTAAAAAATGTTAAGTCTAAAACTTTTCTGATGGAAAACAGCCAGAAAATTTGAGATAGAATGAAAAGACCTAACCTAAGAATAATAGGAATAGAAGGTGACGAGTCCTAGCTCCATTAGCCAGAAAATATTTTCACCAAAATCATAGACAAAGCATTCCCAACTTAAAGAAAGATATGCCTATAAACATACAAGAAACTTATAGAACACCAATTAGACTGGAGCAGAAAAGAAAATCCTTTTGCCATGTAATAATCAAAATATAAAATATATAGGACAGAGACTATTAAAAGCATCAAGAGAAAAAGGCCATGAAAAATACAAAGCAGACCTATTAGAATTACATATGGGCAGATATTTTGCAAAATATAAAAAGCCACAGGTGCCAACCTAGACTAACACACTCAGCAGAACTGCCAATTACAATACATGGAGAAAATATGATATTTCAAGACAAATCCAAATTCAAAAATATCTACCCAGAAATCTAACCCTAAAGAAAATTAGGAAAAGATGAACCCAAAGAGCATAACTACATCTAAGAAAACTCAGGAAATAAGCAATTCCATATCAGCAAAGACAAGGGAAGCACACACACACACACACACACACACACACACACACACATATTACAAACATCAAAATAAGAGGAAGTAACAATCACTTATCATTAATATATCTTAACATCAGTAGAATCAACTCCCTAATTTTAAAAAAATACAAGCTAACAAAATGGGTGTGAAAAGAAGATTTATCACTCTGCTTCACACAAGAAACATAACTTAGCAATAAATATAGAGATTATTCCAGTGTTAAATGCTGGAAAAAGTTTTCCAAGCAAACAGACCCAAGGAAAACACATGTCACAGGCATACTAATATCTAGTAGAATAGACTTTCAATCAAATTAACAAAAGAGATAAGAAAGGACTCTAATCAAAGGAAAAATCTACCAAAATGATATCTCAATTGCTAACATCTATGCACTAAACACAAGGGCACCTACATTTGTAGACAAGCATTGCAAAAATTTCCATTACACATCAAACTCCACACATTATCAGTGGGAGACTCCAACGCTCTCCCACTCTCATCAACTGACAGGTCATCCAGACAAAAATTGAACAGAGAAACAATGAAACTAAAAAGTATTATGAATCAAATGACCCTAAGATACATCTACAGAATATTTCACCCAACCAGAAAAGAATACACCTACTTCTGCACCTCATGGATCCTTCTCAAAACTGAGCATAGAGTCAACCACACAGGAAGCCTTAACACATATAAGAAAATTAAAAAGACTCCTTGTATTTTGTTGGACCGTGAAAGGCAGTCTGAGTTCTGGTTTAGTCAGGCTTACTCCAGAGACGCAGTAGAAAATTATACAAGGGACAGAATAGTAATCTATGCCCCTAGACATTAGACTGCTGACACCACAAGCCCTCACTCCATTGTCCTGTGGCTAGATAATACCCCATACTAACCAAAAGACAGAGAGACAGTCTCCAAATAACCAAAATCAGAAATGAAAAGGGAGACATAGCAAAAGACACTGAGAAAACTCAAAGAATCATTAAGTCTAACTTCATAAGCCTATACATGAGAAAAAAAACAGGAAAATATTAAAGAAATGGACAAGTTTCTAGACAGATACCACTTCCCAAAGTTAAATAAAGATCATGTAAACTATTTAATTAGCCCTGTAACCTTTAAGGAGATAGAAACAGTCATTAAAATCTGACAACCAAAAAAAAAAATACCCAAGGCAGATGGTTTTACTGCAGAATTCTACCAGTTCTAAAAAAAAAAAAAGAAGCTAATACCAATGCTCCTCAAACTATTAAACAAAATAGAAACAGAGTGAACACTGTTAAACTCCTTCTATGAAGCCACAGTCACCCTGATACCTAAGCCAAACAAAGACGGAACAAAGAAAGAGAATTTCAAACCAAATTCTCTTATCAACATTGAAGCAAAAATAGGCAATAAAATACTTGCAAACTGAATCCAGGATCACATCCAAAACATTACCCACTATGATCAAGTATACTTCATTCCAGGGATGAACAGATAACTCAATATATGAAAATCCACCATAAACACACTAGAAAAAAATCACATAATCATCCCATTTGATACTGAAAAAGCTTTTGACAAAATCCAATACCCCTTCATATTAAAAGTCTTAGAGAAATCAGGGATAAAAAGCACTTACCCATACATAGTAAAAGCAATATACAGCAAGCCAATAGCTAACGTAACATTAAATGAAGAGAAACTTAAAACAATTATATTAAAATCAGGGACTAGACACTCTCCCTATCTATTCAATATACTACTTGAAGCTCTAGCTAGAGCAATAACTCAGCTAAAGGAGATGAAGAGGATATGTATAAGAGTGAGTAAAATAATTGTGGGAGACAGATTGAGAGAGGGAACTGGATGGGAGAGGGGATAGGCAGGACATGGCCATGGATGGGAGAGGGGATAGGGAAGACATGGCCATGAGATGGGTTTCAGGATCAGATGTGGGGAGTGACAGGAGAGATGAACTGATGGTCATTTGAAACAACAGAAGCTACAGCTGGAGACAAGAGGGATATCTTGCCGGGGTCCAGCCTTGACACAGGATCACAGTTCTCAACTGGAAGCAGGGATATCTGGAAGGCTCATAATAAATATGCACAGACTACTTTTTGGGTGCAAGCTGACAGGCAATTTCTCAAGGCTTAAAGTTTCTCTCTCTTCTCTCTCATTCTCTGCTCCCTTCCTTGCTTGCTCATTCGCTCTCAGCTTGAGACTCCACACACTCTGCATTCTTCTTTTCTGTGCACTCTGCTTTTCTCCCCTGTGCTTTTCTTTTCTTGGAGCCTCACACTCATACACATCTCTGTGTGTTCCCCTTTCACTCTCACACACACTCTTCACACTCATCTCACACACACACCCCACATACACTCTCCTTTCACTCACACACACACTCTCCATACGCGCCTCACATTCTCTCTTCACTCACTCCTCACATGCTCTTCTCACGCTCTCTCTCTCTCTCCTCACTCGCTCTCCACTTCACCTCACACACTCCGCACTCGCTCTCTACACGCTCTCTCGCCTTTTTCTTGCCCCAGTCCTTTATTGATCTCCAAAAGCAGATAAAAAAAAAGACATTGTATAATCATTGCCAAATCAAATTCAAAAGAATAACCACATTCCACAAAGAATCAAGAATTGCAATTGTTCCCCAAGTTTCAAGCTTCCTTATTCCCAGGCTTATAGCCAAAATAATAATAATTGCAAGCTTATCATTATTTAAACTTTAACTTATTATACTTCAGAGCTCTGAGGCCAGCTATTTGCATTTTCTTTTTAAGCTCTAGTGATAAATGACCTGGGCAAAGGTACCAGGCAGTGGCCAGAAAGAATCAAGTTACTGCTTAACTCAATAGTTCCACTAGCTTTCTGCTTCTACACATTGCACACAACGACTCTCCTAAGAGTCCCAATGTTTTGACTTAGTTTTACTAATGTAAGATTTTACATATTCTATACTTGCTATCCAGGAACCACTCTCAAATGTTGTGCAACTTTTTTTCATAACTTCAATAGTTTTTTTTTTCCTTTCTTGAGGCCCCAATGTTGGCTCTCTTTCATTTTCTAATACTTTCTTCAAACTTTCTTTGTAAGTCAAATGTTAATCTTGAACTACTATTGTGTAGTTATTACATTCTTTTCAAGATGAGAACACACAGCATGTACCTGGGTCATTAGGACTGTGTTGTGCTGTATCCCATGCCTCAATTTTTTAATTGTTTAAGATTCATTACATCAAGGAACATCTAGTTTCACAGAATTCACCAGAGAATGAGAAAGAAGTAAGAAAGTCAGATAGAATACAGTAATTATACACACCAAGGGCAACTGAAAAACAGTCACATGCAAATGAAATCTATACAGCCATTGTCCATGGCTAAGGTTAGTAGAAATGGGAACAACTGTTTTTTACAAAGAGCTGGTGCGGGCTACTGAAATGTCTCCATCCTGGCCTACTGAAGGTAGTCCCTTATTTCAGATGGTAGGTGACCTGGAGGGATGTCTCCTGCTTCTCAGGGTCCCAGGTGCCATCCTTTTCTACAAGGAGCTTCTGAGATGTCTCCATCCTGGCCTACCACACACAGTCCTTCTCATTGTATACTGACCCCAGCAACATCTCAAGTTCCTGACAGTGAACTGGGATAAAAGAAGCTCTCAAGAATCAATGGCTGTAACTTTAAGTGAGACTAGCAGCAGTGGGGATATAGAACCTAAAGAGTCTACCTTCTGTAGCCAGATAGGAACCTCATGAGAGAGACAGGGATGCCAATACCCTCTGCCTCCCCCATCCCCCCTACACACAAAACTTTAGACCCAAAATGTATTCTGCCTACAAGTGATGCAGGGAAAGGGGATGGATCAGACACTGAGTGAATGGCCAAGCAATAACTTGTCTAACCAGAAACACATCCCATAGGCAATTACCAATCCCTGACACTGTTAATGATACTCTGTTATGCTTGCAGACAGGAGCCAAGCATGGCTATGTTCTAAGAGGCTCTACCAAGGAGCTGACTCAGATAGACACACAACCAAACAATGGATGGAGCTTGGGGAATCTTATGGAGGAGTTCAGGGAAGGATTGAAGGCCCTGAAGGGGATAGAAATAATACAGGAAGATCAACAATCAAAAACCTGGATCCTTGGTGGTCCTCAGAGACTGAGCCACCAATGAAAGAGCATATATGGGCCTGGAACTAGGTCCTCTGCACATATGTAGCAGTTGTGTGTCTAGGTCTTTATGTGGCTTTGGAACAACCAGAGTGCTGTGCTTTACCTAAAGCTGTTGCTTGTTTGTGAAATCAGTTCACCTGATTCAACTGTCTTGTCTGTCCTCAATGGGAGAAGAAGCCCTTAGCCCTGCAGAAAATTGATGTTCTAGGGTTGGAGTACACCTGGGGGTCAGGCCTCCATTCTCTCAGAGGAGATGGGGGTTGTGGGGAATGACAATGAGGAAGGGACAACAATTTAGATATGAAGTGCTTAAAAATATTTTAACGAGGGCTGGAGAGATGGCTCAGCGGTTAAGAGCATTGACTGTTCTTCCAAGGGTCCTGAGTTCAAATCCCAGCAACCACATGGTGGCTCACAACCATCCGTAATGAGATCTGATGCCCTCTTCTGGTGTGTCTAAAGACAGCTACAGTGCACTCACATATAATCATAAATAAATCTTAAAATAAAGAAAAAATATTTTAACGAAAAATATTAACTATACGTTACACCTGAGACTTTACTTTATTGTATGCTAATCCATTTACTTCTAAGTTTATAGTCACATACATTATCAAAATACCATAAATTCTACCCCTTCCTCTGAGGAGGAAGTCAGACAGGAGGAAATGCGTACCAATTTTTATGTGTAGAGTATTAAGGGTTTTGTAAAGTGATGCAACATTTCCTGTGAAGGAAAAGCAGAATGAACATCAGAGGGATTCAGATCTGAACAATGATTTGTCTTCAGTGATGTGAAGCTGAAATCCCCTTTTCATGACGACTTAATCATGGCCTCGCTCACAGAGCAGTGGTGCTGGCTAGGACACATCATCAGTGAGCACCGTCAGTGCCATGCTATTCCTCCTCCAACCACAGGGCAATTGAGTGAAGTGGGTTCTCGAAGGTCAGACAGCTCTGCATTTGGCTGTCAGGTTACTGCTTAATACTTAACACCGCCATGCTCTCTGTCTCACTAAAATTCGGTTTGGACATTCTTAACATATGGGAAATGATACTTCTGCATTTCAATTCTAAACTATGTTAGATCCTTGGGATTTAGTGGTTGCGTAGCAACTGCCCTTCTTCTATCTCCTTTTACACATTGAGTCTGAATCTGTTTGGTCGAACAGAAGGAAATTCAGAACTGCTAGATGCGGAATCATCTGACTGAGAAGTGTCACTTTCTCCCCCTAAAGGTAAAGACTTTTTTAGGAGACTTTTTCCTGGATTTTTTCTTGCTCTTGTGTGGTTGCTTCCTTTTCCTGGTACTAGAAGCTTGAGTTTCCTCTGAGAACTCACTTGAGGAATCTGCTGTTATGTCCGTAGCTTCCTTTTTGTTTTTCTTCTGTTTTTTTGTGTGACCGTCTTTTCTGCTTCTTCTTATGGGATTTCTTTGACTTCTTATGTTTTTGGGATTCATGGGCCGAAGATTTTACCTGGGGAGATGTTTTTTTTTTTTTTTTCCCCATTGGTAATGTCTTGTTGATCACTACTGTCTGTTTCAAACTCTTCAGGATACAATGCTTTATAACTACTGTGACCCCATCTGTCTGGTATATTGGATTCATAATCATATAACTTTGTGTTCCAGGATTTAGCCTTAAGAAAATCATCTTCCAGGGCCCCAGAAAATTCATTCTTTGACCCCCAGTAGTCTCTCTGACTTTCTTCATCAAAACCATCACTTCTCATCCGACTTGAGCTGCTGGGTACTGTGTTCCTTCTGGTCCCCTGGTAAGCATCCTCCATCTGCTTCTCTAGTTCTCTGATTTTCCACATATCCGACTCCTCCTGAATCTTATTGTGAGCATCTGTATGCGGGATGACATTCCTCAGGAGGACTTTCCCCAATGGAACCCGTGACATTCTTTAATTGTGCACCGCAGCCTCTTGTGGCGGGGTGGGAGAAAAGGCCGCGGCTTCCTTCCGGCTTCCATATTTTCTTAAATGCTGTTTTTGATAAAGGTTTTCTATCTCTCCTGAAAATAAAAGTTTGAATGACTTGCCATAAATTTTCAGACTGTTCAAGACATTTCCGAATTCCTCTTTAGAGACTAGCTTGATGTTTGTGTTATCTATCTATCTATCTATCTATCTATCTATCTATCTATCTATCTATATGTTTTAACTTTAGAGAAATCTCTTTTACTGGTTTTGAATCCTAGATTCATGTTATTCCTTTATAAATTTAAAGATTTATTTTTGTTTATTCACTCACTTATTTACTCAATTGCTTTATGTCAAAAATCAAAAGAAATAATCTAGTTTAATGTACCACTTTTTATGGCTTGCAATTGTCTTTCTTTTTGTTTATTAGATATTTTATTTATTTACATTGCAAATGATATCCCCAAAAAAACAAAAAAAACAACAACAAAAAACCAAAACAACAAATAAAAACCTTGTTTCCCCCCCCCCCCCCCACACACACACATACTGCTTACCAACCCACCCTCTCCAGCATCCTGGCCTTGGCATTTCCCTACACGGGACATAGAGCCATCACAGGACCAAGGACATCTCCTACCATTGATGACCGACTAGGCCATCCTTTTCTATACATATGCTGCTGTCCCACCATGTGTACTCTTTAGTTGGTGGTTTAGTCCCTGAGAGTTCTGAGGATACTGGATACCTCATATTGTTGTTCACCCTAACCCAACTCTTCAGCTCCTTGGATCCTTTCTCTAGCTCCTTCATTGGGGTCTCTGTGCTCAGTCCAATGGATGACTGTAAGCCTCTACTTCTGTACTAGTTGGGCACTGGCAGAGCTTCTCAGGAGACAGCTATATCAGGTTCCTGTCAGCCAGCACTTGCTGGCATCCACAATAGTGTCTGGGTTTGATGATTGAATATGGGAAGGATTCCCAGGTGGAGCAGTCTTTGGATTGTCCTTCTTTCGGTCTCTGCTCCATAGTTTGTCTCTGCAACTCCTTCCATGGGTATTTTGTTCTCCTTTTAAGAAGGAATGAAGTATTCACATTTTGGTCTTCCTTCTTCTTGTGTTTCTTGTGCCTTGTGGATTGTATTTTGGGTATTCCGAACTTCTGGGCTAATATCCACTTATCAGAGAGTGCATACCATGTGTGTTCTTTTGTGATTGGGTTACTTCACTCAGGATGATTTTCCCCAGATCCATCCATTTCCCTAAGAATTTCATAAATTCATTGTTTTTATAGCTGAGTAGTACTCCATTGTGTAGATGTACCACACTTTCTGTATCCATTCCTCTGTTGAGGGACATCTGGGTTGTTTCCAGTTTCTGGCTATTATAAATAAGGCTGCTATGAACATGGTGGAGCATGTGTCCTTATTACATGATGGAGCATCTTGTGGGTATATGCCCAGGAGTGGTATAGCTGGGTCCTCTGGTAGTAGTATGTGCAGTTTCCTGAGGAACTGCCACACTGATTTCCAGAGTGGTTGTACCAGCTTGCAATTCCACCAGCAATAAAGGAGTGTTCCTCTTTCTCCACAACCTCACCAGCATCTGCTGTCACCTGAGTTTTTGATCTTAGCCATGCTGACTGGTATGAGGTGGAATCTCAGGGTTGTTTTGATTTGCATTTCCCCGATGACTAAGGATGTCTTTAGGTGCTTCTCAGCCATTCAGTATTCCTCAGTTGAGAATTCTTTTGCATGTGGTTATCAACTGGATATTGCTTCTGGATTTAGAATGCAGGCATTTATCCACTCCTCCTTTATGATCTAGGATCCTGTCTGGTCCAGAGCCCTAATGGTCCTGCACATGTGGCCTGAGTGTTTGTGACCTCTTATGTGCCAATCTTATTATTTAGAAGCTTGTTTACTTGGTGACCCCATTCACTCTGGTTCATACACTCTGCTTCTGCTACCTCTTCAGCAGTGTTCCCTGATCCCTGAGGGCAGGAATTTGAAAAGGACATCCCATTTAGGACTGAATGTTCCGAGGTTTCTTAGTCTCTGCCCTCTATCTGTGGGTCTCTGTATTTGTTCTCATCTTCCGCAGGAGGAAGCTTTCCAGATGATGGATGAGCAAGGCATGGATTTGCTTAGTGATCAGTATTGTTCTATGTAACATCCATCACTGAATGGCTGGGACTGAAAAGTACTCAGTATATTGTGACAAAAATTAAGAATTATACTCTGAGTTGAAGGTTGTCTGGAGACAATCTGTGTGACTATGATTTGGTCTTAATACCCAGGGCAAACAGATTCCTACAACCCAAGATAGGGCTCACAATAAATAAATAAACGCGGTTTTCAGAGATGTGGTAAGCATAGATTAATGACCTATGCACATGGAAACTAAACTGACTTGTATAGTATATTACAAAAATCCTCCTCTGGCAATCAATAACAAGGAATAGCTGATATCATTCAACAAGCCTCAGACGGACTGTTATGCAAAGGGTTTATTTGATATCTAAGCATTTCAATTGCAAAGTATAGAAATGAGTAGAAATCAGAATTTAGTTCTGTAGCAAGTGTCTTAGAAAGTACTTTTAAATGAAAAAACAGCCGTGTAATTCCCTGCACTGGTTTCTACAAATTATCATTAGTGATTCTAGCTCATATTCCAGGATACTATCTCAGACCACCTTACTTTACTATGAAAGAGCTTAGTTTTTATTACACACAAAATACTTCAAGTCAATAACTTTGACAGTTCACAGAATTACCATAGCAAAATAATCAAAGAACAATGGGTGTTATCAGCTTTCTCACACAATTTAAATCAATCAACCTATTTTTAGCTTTTATTTACTTATTAATTTTTGATAAATATACATAAGCTTAGGTATTGCACAGAGCTTCAGAAACATGGTCTTACCTATGGGAAAAACATACACAGGAATAAATTTGGGGAAGAATATTTAGAACAATTACCTTTCCAAGACCACAAAATATTTTTTTAAATTGTAAACATAAAGAAAAAATTTAATGTTTTTAATTTATTTTTATTAGCTATTTTCTTTATTGACATTTCAAGTGTTATACCCCTTCCTGGTTTCCCCTCCAAAAACCCCTTATCTCATCCCCCTCCCCTGCTTCTATGAGGGTGTCCCCCCCATGCTCCCACCCACTCCCACTATTTTTTAACAAATAGTAATTTATTCTCTTCCTGTTTGCATTTACAAATATCTACTATCACAGTTTAGACACTTTTGTAATGAAAAATTAGACTGTTCTGCAGGTTCATGGATTACCATGACAATTCACTTTCTAGAATAGTGCAAAGTAAACTGGCCAAAGACATGTCTTTAAGAACCTTGTGTAGGCACATAGAACCTGGCGTTGGTGATTTCATTAAGGAAAAGCAAAAATAACATATCCTATATTCCAAGAACAACTATAATTATAGTGCTATAATGCTTTATTTATCTGGCATGAATATGTTTCAAACAAAGTTAAATATTATTTTAAATATTTATAAACAGTGGAATTCAGTTTCCACTTTCTTAAAAAGGATTCAATTTTCAATTCTTTGGGTCATGGGCATATGTGCCATTTGCCTTCATTGTCTCACTATTTCATTTTAGAAAATTTGCTGTGCTATGGTTCTGAATTAGTATTTGCACATTGCATTCTGAAAAATACAAACTCACTGGGGAAGAAGAAATGATTACCTCAAGTGGGAAAGGAAAACGGGAGCTGGCTAATAACATTTTCTGTGCTAATGCACTGACCTGAATTTATATCTTTTATGTAGTGGCTACATTTGCTCTGCCTGTAGGAACAGCTATTATGTACCTTAGCGATGCCATTCACCCATGCAAAATTTCAGAGACCTTGAATCCTACTGCTTTCTCCATGAGGCTAAATTTAAGCAGCTTCTCAGGGCAAGCTCCACAGTCTCTTGTAAAAGCACCTGTTTTCTACCTCTCTGCCTACAGGAAGCTGTTCGGCTGTACACTGCTTAACTCATTAAAAATAAAACAGAATAATAAAACAAAAATAATAAAACTGCAAAATTAAACATGTTATTTATCTAAAATGAATAATAATTATTTATATTATAGGCTGTCATTGACTTCTGTTGATACAAAATTGTAGCCTAAAAATTAGCTATTTTGGTTGCAAATTGATTTTGTGCGTATAAAATATAAACATGCAAAAATATATTAAAACCAAAATTGCACAAAATTCTTTAGACTTCAGAATTGGCCAATAGCTGATTGATATTAATATAAATTTATACAATAAAATTTCTAAGCTCTGTTGTTCATTTTCATTGGAATTTTACATATAATACTCACCTTCTTATCCTTTATTGTAAAATATATTACTGTTATGCATAGAAAAAAGAAACAAGCAATCTCACAGGAGACTTCTCTTCATAATTTAATCACAAATCCATGAAAATCTTCCAGTGCAAGAAAATTTCAGTGGAATTTCAGTTTGAAATGTTAGTCACCCCCTACAAAATTACCTAGGCCACTTGTCGGTATCCATCTTTACTTTGAAGTGAGTATCTTAGGGAAAATTTTCCCCTAAGACTAGTGGAAATTCACTCATATGCTATACTAATTCATTCAATTGACTAAATGGATTTATCAAAATATTGATTTAGTCGATTAATTGTTGGCATGGTATTAATGGTGGTAAAATGCTGATGTGGCAGTGCCATAGCTATCACCACTATGTGGTGTTCATTCAGTAAAATCAAAACCACACTAGTGGCCTCATTTTGCTACACACATTCCATCGCAGAGAATGGGGCAAATTAATTTTCAAATATAAATAGTGAAAGAAGATTTATTAAGAAGTCACTGACATTAAGAATCTAATGGCTTCATTTGGCAAAGGCAACAATATATTTTTTTCCAAAATCATGACAAATAAGATATATCCTAGGAACTACATAAGAAGAGAGAGGGACTCATTATTTCATAATAATAATAATAATAATAATAATAATAATAATAATAATAATAATAATCCCAGGCTGGAGAGATGGTTAAGAGTACTGACTGCACTTCCAGAAGTCCTGAGTTCATTTTCCAGCAACCACATGATGGCTCACAACTATATGTAATGGGATCTGATGCCCACTCCTGTTGTGTCTGAGGAGAGTAACAGTGTACTCACATAGATAAAATAAATAAATCTTAAGAAAATAAAACAAAGTAAAATAAAAATCCTTGTATTTCATATGAGTCCCAGAAAAAAAACAATGTAATCCTTATATGTTCAATCAAAATTACCAAATTTAAGTTAAAGGAATTTCCAGATATGAATGATTTAGAAGTTAACCCAAACACACCAGTCATTTTAAAATTTTGATTTCTCTTAGAAACTGAGGGAAACAATGATCAAGAGAAAACACAAACAAAATAAAACACATGCTACTGGAATTCTTAGTCTGAAGATTTGCCACATTGGGGGGAGAGAGGAGGAGCAGAAGGTGTGACTTTAGAGCAGAGTGAGGAAGCCAAAGTGTTAGAAACAGGAGACTTGTGAGCTGGCCAACATTCAAAAGAGAGGGGCAGAAAGCAACAATAAAAGGTACTTCTTGAGTGAGAACTCAGGGAACAGAGTTGACCAAGGGAAGCTCATGGCAACTCCATGGTAGCCTGGAAGGGATGTGCTAAAGTACAGGAATTCTGGGGGAAAAAAAGTAGTACCACTCTAGAAATATAATTGTTCTACTTATTACTTTTAGCATGACACTATGTGATCCTGCATTCCTTGAGGTGTTTTCCTAGCTGGATGATTTATCAGATCTGGAAGGAACGTTAGGTCTCCCTTCAGGACAGAGACTCTGTCCGCCTGACCAGGAGTTTCCCTTAATGACACTCTATTGCTGGTCCAGTAAGATACAGTGTGCTCTTCCATACTCCCTTTAGAATAAACTAGTGCTAAGCCACATCGTAGGGTTTACTCAACGATTTGCTAATTGTTACTCTGCTTAATAAAATGAAACACATGTTTGTTCAAGGACATTGGTGTCCTTTTTCAAACTTACCATTAACTACAAAAGTCAGCTGAAGGTTGCCCAGACAAAGATATTAATAACAATGGATGTTTTTAACTTCTACTTCAATAAGCATCCCTTGTCATTATGCAGTCACTAGCTTGTGTTCAGTTTTCACAGGAGCACAAGATAAACAATATTAATGTTTATATTTTATATATGTAGAAATGATCTGAAGATTTTTATCAGTCTTTTTTTTTTTTTCCGAGACAGGATTTCTCTGTGTAGCCCAGGCTGTCCTGGAACTCACTCTGTAGACCAGGCTGGCCTCGAACTCAGAAATCCACCTGCCTCTGCCTCCAAAGTGCTGGGATTAAAGGCATGCACCACCACCACCACCACCCGGTGATTTTTATCAGTCTTAATTCAACGTTGGGATGAGATCTTTGGTATAAAAAACTGATTATAAATAATACAACATGCTATCTCAAAAACTGTTTTTCATGATTTTAAAATTTCTCAAAGCTTTTAGATTGATGTATATTGGAGTTGATTCAAGAAATCAGAGATACCTGACTAATACAGATGTAGAGGCTCACAACCATTCATTGAACTGAGTACACTGTTCCCAATGAAGGAGTTAGAGAAAGGATCTATGGAGCTGAAGGGTTTGCAGCCCCTTAGGATGAACAACAATATGAACTAACTAGTACCCTCAGAGCTCCCAGGGACCCATCAACCAAGGACTAAACATGGTGGCACTGATAGTTCTGGCAGCATGTGTATAGTAGAGGATTGCAAGTTCAATCATCAATAAGAGGAGAGGACCTCCGCCCTGTGAAGGTTCTGTGCCCCAGTGTAGGGGAATGCCAGGGCCAATAAGTGGGAGTGGGTGGGGTGGCAGGCATGGGAAGGAGGGAGGCAACAGGGGTTTGTTCTTATTGTTTTTGTTTGTTTGTTTGTTTGTTTTTTTGTAGGGGAAACTGGGAAAGGAAAAATTTACATGTAAATAAAATATTTAAAAAAAAAAGAAATCAGAGATCACAATTAAGAACATACACAGCAATATTTATGTACTATAATGTGCTAAATGTGTATGTGAACACATTTAACATATTGAGATATTGGACAGTATATTAAATTACTTGGAAAAGAGAAGAAATGTATTACATTTCATAAATATGTTAAATATGTTTCAGATAAGATTTAACTTTTATGTCTAAGAATTTAATGTGGACATTAGATTTTACTATTTTTTCATAGTTTGTGAATCAAAAATACTTTATTTTAGTGAAATTTTCATCACAGTTAATCATGATTTCTAATAATTAAGTAATACTTTAAAATAAATTATTATTTAAAATGTTTTGTTCTCAATTTTTCTAAATTGTACATTTAAACTGAAATATACTAGGTGAATTATAATTTAAATACAATTAATGTGTTTACTTTTATTTCTCCTTATATAATTTATTAAATATGCAGAATATATATCTATATATTAGATATGATGTTTTAATAAAATCTTCAGAACTTTTGAAAGACAATGCAAGCTTTGCTAATTTGTATACATTATTATCTGTGTTACTTTTACAGACGCGCAGACCTACTTGCATGGAGTCATTTTCCTATTTATCATATCTTTGAAAGATGATATTCTTCATATTGAATTATTCATAAAATCCTAAGGCTAATTTATACATGAAAGAAAATAAAAATGTACTCTTGCTTATATATCTTTATTTATGAACAGAAATCTCAAAGATTTATAATCACTCCACTATGGCAAGTTTCTATCCTATGATATATTAACATGTACAATGGTGTACTCATATACAAAAAATAAATAAATAAATAAATAAATAAATAAATAACATGTGAACATATCCTTAAGACAAAAGGCAATGAGATTAGAGATAAATCTTAAGAATATTTGGTTTGAAAAAGTTGAGAGTAATAGTCCTAGAAACACTTAGATAGAGTGGGGGTCTCATTGTGAAGCTTCATAACAAGTTTTTTGTTGCTAAAAGGGAATGGCACACCTTCCTCTCCTGCAGCAGCCTAGCTCTACAAGCCTTGTACACACTTAGACAAATCAGACATGTGAAGCTGATATCTACTCCTCACTGGTAATGTTCATAAATGGGAGTATTCTTTAGGACAACCAAATCTCAGGAAAGAAAAAGACCTTTGTCATTCTAATAAACTTATTATTATTTTTTTTTCAAGACAGGGTTTCCCTGTATAGCCCTGGCTGTCCTGGAACTTATTCTGTAGACCAGACTGGCCTTGAACTCAGAAATGCACCTGCCTCTGCCTCTCAAGCACTGGGATTAAAGGCATGCACCACCACCGCCTGGCTTAAACTTAAACTTTACTAGCCAGTTATACATGAATTCCAATGTAAGCTGGTGTGAATACCATGGTCACATGTCATTAAGGGGAACTGCAAAGACCTTGCTGCTCTGGGCATACTGTGTTTAGTGACTATGATTACTACGTAGCTTAGACATAACTTTGTTTGTGGTCTTGGTCAAATGGTGTCACCTCTTTTCCCCATTCCATAATTCTACTGAGACGGGGATTTATGACCCATTACCTTTTAGAGATATAAAATAACAATATAATGTAGACTACATGATTTCAAAAATCTTTTGAAGATTTCTTTGAAATTACTTTGAGGTCTTTGTAATAGTAATTTGGGGGGTTTCTTTGCTGCATTTGCTCCCAAATATAGATGGGATATTTCTACACTTACTCTAGCCATTCTAGCTCCCGATTGAATGATACAGAGATCTGGTATTTTTGTTAACAAGTACTAACAGCTGGGCAGGTTCTGAGCTATTCTAAACTTATTAGGCTGCCTATTACCCAGCCAAAAGCCCCATTACTTTCCATCAGGTCTTGCCTTGGTTTGCTCTGGTCAATATTTGTCTTCATGGTTGCTCTCTCATCAAGATATCCAGGCAAATCCTCATGGTCCATCACCATGGTCTCTTTACAGCTCTTCTCTTATGGTCCTTTTCTACTTTCTGGTTTCCTTTTGGTCCCCAGGACTGAGGTTGGAAGTCCTGCTCTATTTCTTCTTCCCACCTAATTGGCTAGTCAATTCCTTTATTAACTAATCACAAGTAATGGCCTGATATGCTTGATCATGTCATTGTCTAGACGGCAACCAGATGTCTAGGCATAGAAACAACCATCTGAATAAAGTGCACAAAACTATCCCCCAACAGGTCTTGGTGCACTATCTTCCTTTAACAGGTAAGTGAACCTATCACCCTTTATCAAAGAAGTCTCTCCAGCAGATAGGAAACATCATCTCAGAAAATTGCAACAAGACACAGTACAGGCAGGAGAACACTTATTGGGGAGCTCAGTCCTAGTGGATCTATACTACAGCTCCTGCATCCATGGTTCAAGGATCATCACTGGAAGGGTGGAACACAGTGAAGCCTTCTGTGGATGTCTCTCTTACAAAGTGATAGATTAACAAGCCTTGAAATAACAGCAACATCAATGGACATATTCACATGGAAGGTGACATTTTCACCTAGTTCCACCCCTAAGACACACAACTATAGTTAACTAATGGATGCTAGGAGAAGTGACAAAAAAATAACATAATGGTTGGCCTAAGAGAGAACACACATGGCTCTTCATATTTATGGAAGATGATAAGCCATGTACCCAAAAATCAAAGACTGTCCTGGCAAGAGTGTCAATTGATCCTAAAAAGAGATAATGCACCTGTCATGCCAAGTGTGAGGAAGGTAATTCAAAGAGAAAAAAAGAAAATTCATCATATTGGTAATGTATGTTATTTTAAGAAATTTGTTTTACTTGCCTCTTTTAGAAGCAAGAGAGATTTATTTCTTTCTCTCTGGGTGTTCCAATCTGCTTAATGAAATGACCAGGACAAAGGGATATTAATGATTAACATTCAAAGACATGTGTGAAGTAGAGGTAAATGGTTAGCCATAATGAGCTCAGAAATGTACAAACCCTGCTTTACAGATGGTAGGGAAAAGAAGGGTGTAGCCCATGTACCACAATAACAGATCATTGCTACTACCAAACATCCATAAACTCAGAAAAAGACATGCATTTGGTTTAATTTCTCCATGCCTATAAGAAGATGAAGACTGATTGTTCTGATAGCCCATATACTTTTCCCGTGAAGTGCCTCTGCTAGCCTGATTTTCACAGTAGTAGATGTGAAACTTCTATGTAGGCACAGTGACACTCTTCAGAGTCATCTTGCCTCAGCAAGAAGCTGCCCTGTCTGAAGAAATGTCTAGGGAAGCATCTGGGAATAGTTGATTCTGCCTTGGAGGAGTGCTCTTCAGTCAAATCAAGGAAACTAGATAATTAAAAGTAACCACACCCTTATCATAGTTGTATAGATCAAAAAGGGTCAAAGATATGGGAGGTTGAACTTGATCCAGGTACACTAGGTAATATGATCCAAGTACACATACTTGAATCAATATGAAGCCAGTCATTTCATGTAATTCATAAGTTCTAACAGAAAATAAAACAAAACAAAAACCCAATAAAACACATGCATACGTGCACGCGCGCACACACAGACACACACACAGACACACACACACACACACACACACACACACACACACACACA